>JAOQML010117034.1:0-22425 GCA_027568935.1 Erythroxylum urbanii
GACAAACACCAATAGGATGATTCGAGGCATGATTAATGATCCTAAATGTTATGCCTGTGGAGCAGAGGAGGAGAATTCAGAACATGTCATTAGGAGTTGCCCCCTGGCCAACCTGGTTTGGCAGGGGATGGGCATTGATTCAGCAGAGTTAATGAATATTGATAATTTTAGAGAATGGATTATGATGAACTTAATGGACCAAAGAATGAGGATGGGGTATCAGTGGTCTAAGATCTTTGCAGTTACATCCTGGTGGATTTGGAGATGGCGTAACATGAGATGTTTCGATTCTGATGCTGCAGTCCCCTTGGACCATAAGGCTTTTATTCTGGCCAGAATACATGATATCGAAAGAGCTTTTAAGGTGGATAAGAACTTGCTGATGTATACAAGTAGAAGATCAGAGGTTCAGGTGGGATAGAGACCTCTTATGATTGGGTGGGTAAGACTTAATACCGATGGAGCTACTAAGGATAACCTGGGTGAGGCAGGGGGAGGGGTGTGAACAAGGACACACTCTTCTAGCCATGGCGTTCTATTTTGGAAGTTGCTCGTCAACTAAGGCTGAATGCCTTGTCATACTTCTCAGTTAAGAGATGGCATAGAACAAGGGGTATAGAAAGGTGATTCTTACGGCGGATTCTGAAGTGGCTATGCAAAGTATTTTAAGTGAAGACACAAATAGCAGTATCTATTACATTTTACAGAGGTGCAAGGCATTGGTACGAAAGGAGGGATGGGATGTGCGTGTAGAACATTGTTACAGGGAAAGCAATAGGGTAACTGATTGGTTAGCGAACTATGGTGTTAAGACTAAAGTGAATTTAAAAATATTACAGGATTTCCCGAGTGAACTTCGCAATTTGTTGGTGGATGACATACGAGGGATTACTTGGCCAAGGGATGTCCTTGGAGCGGATATCCCTTGTTAACCTTCGCTTTCATGTGTCTGGTTTTGTGTTGTTTTTTAGTGTTTTAGATAGTTTTGTTTTTATTTCTTTTCTCTGGGCTTGGCCCTCTTTATTCACCAAAAAAAAGGCTAGCACATGTTATACTCTTTGATTAGATCTAGCAGTAGATCGCATAAGCTGTAGACATGAATTGTTTAGAGTTAAAAAGTGGATGCTGACTAAGGGAAGTTGATAGGTGTGCATTAGGATATATTTTTATAGGTAATTAGCATGTTTTTTCTAGCATAATTGTTGATTATTGTTCTAGTTTATGATTCATTTTGTATGTTTTTGGTAATTTTGATTTTAATTGTTGTTTTTGTGTGTTTGATGTTAATTGAGGGTGAGAACTGACTATTTTTATGTAGGAAGAAGGAAGGAGCAACTTGGAGGGTGAACTAAAGATCAAAGAGGAGAAGAAATGAGGAGTGCATCTGTGACAAATTCCCACGTTCGTGGGAATCATGCAAATTCCCAGGTCATATGGGAATTATAAAAGAAAATGAGAGATGCGTCTGTGACAAATTCCCATGCTCGTGGGAATCATGCAAATTCCTATGAATGTGGGAATTAGCCAATTTGTAAGGTTTCATTAAACCAAGACTATAAAAAGAGAATCAAGCCTCCCTCTTCAAAAGAGATGACACCAACCTGTAGAAACACCATCCTCGAGTGAAAAACACATGTTTGGAGTATTGAGGAAGGATTGAAGGCAAGTATCATCATCAACATTGAGCAAAATGGCACATTAACACCAAAATTCCAGATTTTGGCAAAAAAGAGAAGGAGTCTTTCTGTTCAATTTTCTATCATTTTAATCTCTTCTATTCTTTGTAAAAATAGATTATTTGAATGTTGATGATGTTATGGAGGCCATGTTAGGTTGATTTTATTTTAGGGATTGCTTTTGGAACTATTATGTTAAACTCCTATTTTATTGAATTGAATGCAATTGTCTTTGTTGATTGTTGTTTTTAATTCTCATCTTATAACAAATCGAGAGAGTGAGTGAGATAAAATTCATGTAGGATTGTACAGTAAGAGTTGGTGACCTATAGACTAGCAATCTTCACGTTAATTGAGTAGTTAGAAGATAGATCTCGACTAGTCAATTGATCACCTATAGGATAGTTTGATAATTAATTGAATCGGTAGAGTCCTTGGGTATGTTGAGAGATCATCCAATTAATTCCCGTTAATTCGATTAGGGACAAATAGTTACACCTTGATAGAGGGTAATTAGTACATTCAGAAGTCTAGGGTGAGATATAATTCAATCGATAAAATAGGAGGGAGACAAAATAGGGGAAAAAGTACTCTCTAGTATTTAGGTTCTTGAATTCAGATTTTCTGCAATTTCGATATTGTCTATTGTTTACATTAGTCTTTTAATTTTAATTTAATTTTCTAGATTATTTTCATTTCAAATTTTAGTTTCTTAAACAAAGTTGTGTCTAAATTAAGTGATGTCTAGGCATCAATCCCTGTGGGATCGATATCCACTCTTTTTACTATAAGTCACAACTCGTTCACTTGCAGTTTTTGAGTGTAAAAAAAGTAGATAGGTTCTACCATCGACAGTAATAAGTACATTGGATTGACCTACTGTAACACCTAGATACCCCCTGGGAGGATATGCAGATGCTATGCAAAACAAAACCATAATATTCCAAACCATACCAAACATTTCAAAGCACATCCAGAAACTCAAGCATTTATATAATACACATCATTAAATGTTAATTTATAAACAGAACATGTCTTACACATTATGCTTATTATAATACATGCCATAAATTCAAAAGCCAACCTTTATTAAGGTTATTACAAACCATTTATATTAAAATACAATATGTTTAATTACATTTAATACAACTTAAAAACAACTAAAAGACGACAAAATAACTTCTAAAATAAAAAACATTCTTCTTGGCCATAACGATAGTCTATATCCCAGTCTTTAAATCTTCTTATCAAAACCTACACGAAGGCAAAACCATTGTGCTAAGCATATAGCTTAGTGGGGAATAACTAAAAAACATATAATCCGGTGATTGTTTCTATCAATCGCCTAGCATTCACATGTAATGAATCATATCAAATTACTAAACATTCAATAACACTTTCTTCATATCAGAATATAATGTATCATAACAGAATATATACTTGCTTCACATTTATAAGTATCTGAACAGAATATTAGAATCACAAAACAGAACTTTAACGTATTTGAACAAATCTTGTTTGTATCATAACAACATTTAGCTGTATCAGAACTAAACTGAAATTATATCAAATTAGAATTTATCTTATTTCAGAATTAGACATATATCAGAATACAAAACAAGTTATCTTGCTAATCCTTTTTTACATAAGTGGATAATGGGATTAAAACAGGAGATACCTATTGGTATCACAAAAAAGGAGAGACTTATGTCTCAACACTGAAGTGTCCTTATCAGGAGACACTGACGTTTTCAATATCAGGAGAGACATATCTCAAACACCAAAGTGTCATTATTGGGAGACACCAAATTGTCGACACCTTAAATGTGTCCAAAAGTAGCTGCAGACCCTTCTAGGCATGCCTATTTACCCACGACTAACACTTGACAGTTTTAAAACAATCCATTTCATATTCACAATCAAAAGCAAAAGATATTATATCTTTATTCCACTTTCCTCAAATTGAACACATATATATATGCACATCTAACTAATTATATCTTATAAGCATAAACATTCGCAATAATTTACCATTAAAGACATTATGTATTTACATATTCCATATCATGACACAAAGTTCCAACTTGTATACAATCATATTCAATTCACATCACATAAACCTTTTGAAACACATTGGTATTCATAAGAATACATTCATCTTTAACCCGTCATTCTTAAGTAATTACCTCCATTAATATACCATAACTACATTACCTTTTACGCCATTAATCTAAAATCATCTAGGTTCATTATTAACCTCAATTCAATTTAATTAAACCATTGTAAGAGCCCTAACCTTATATATGTCAACAATTGCATAAACCAAGTTTTTCACCTTCTTAACCCTTTTTCAGATTTTCTCAGGATAGGTTTCTGGTCAGTTTTGTATGCTCATTTTTACATATGAAGTGAGGGTTATGGGTAATAATTCATCCAAAAAAATGTTTCTATATGTCTTAAATTTCAAAAGAAATAAATATAATGCAATTTGGTTCAGTATTCCTAGAGTTATACTCAAAATACTATAGATTGTTCCCAAACAGGGACAGTAACCAGTATTGAACTTCAATCCCAATTTCAAAATCCTTAGAGACAGAAATAAAATTCTATTCCTTCATGAACATTGTAGACATATGTATTTATTTTAATATAAAATTAAATTCATCCCATTTAGATATCTACAGGTCAAGTTATAGCCAAAATACCAATGTCTATTTAGTGGAACCACTACAGTTAACATACACCTTCAACACCCTTTCACCATAGTTCATCAATTCCACTTCAATTACACATTATTCATGCCTCAATTATACATCAAATTCATGTATAGAACCAATTGAAAAATCATTCATTAACTAACTTACAAATCAATCTCTTCCACACATAAAAATTAAACCAGAAATTATCACGCAAATATCATTTTTTCCAATATTCAGTTCTCATCATCTTAACATATATTCCATGCTAATTCAATTATCATATAACTTATATTAATACAATCTATCAAGTTTATAATTCTCTTACCTACTTAAATGTAAATTATTACTTCAAAGAACTAGCTATTCCAGCCCCTTCATGCAACCAACACACTTTCAAAATCAAGGTAGACGTAGGTTGATCTTAACACTAAGATGATAACAACATAGATGGTAGTACAAAGTAGCTGTCTTGATGTCGTATCATGTGAGGATTCTTGAGCGTTGATGACCTAAAATCAACAAAATTTCAGAAGTAGTGAAGAGAGAGTTTTGGTGGAGAACAAGGAAGAAAGAAGGCTGAAACAATGAAGGATGATTCACCACCTTTGGATGCTAGGTGTCACTCCCACCATAAGGCTTATGTCTCCTTTTCATGTATCACATATGTCTTACATTTAAGCTACCAATTGTCACACTTCCATTAAGACATTTGTTACTTAATAAATGTTGCCAAATGCCACAATTTAGTCAAGCCATTTGTCACTCAACAAATGTTGCCAAATGTTAATGCATTAGCTATGCCAAATGTCAATAACCTATACGCTTGGTCATTCTAATTTTCATACACCAACTTATCTTGCCACTTGACAAGTTTCCTAGTCCCAATATACATTTTAACACCTCAATTCTCTAATGATGTTAAATAATTCCAATTCACTAAGTATGATCCATTAAACCAAAATTCAAGTCATATGCATTTCTCAATCATATCACAAATTTTAACACCTATCATACATGTACTTTCATGAACATGCAACATTCCAACTTTGGTACAATTTGGGGCTTTACACCTACTATGAGACAATCATATGGATATTCTATTTTAGTGTTAATGTTAGTCTCATCATAGTGATAGTGCAAATATCCTTTAACATGAGGTGCTCAAGGACATGTCGGATACTGATCTTGTGTTTTAGCTCCATTCATCAATGCCTTTTAGGGGTTACTCATAGGGTGGTGATTGGGTACAGATTGAGGTATTCAGAGGTAATTAAGTAACTAATAAAGGATTCACCACTCTTGATAAAAGGAGATGATAACCACAACCTCTTGTCGAGGTCATTACTTGGGAGTCTCTGGCTATAGCAGATATGTGTCATAAAGAGAGTCTTCAATGATACATGGAGTAATGAGATCCTCGGGAAAAGATCTAATATCACTTGGACTAGATGTGACATAGTCAGTCTAGTGGGAGTTGATAGCTTGACCACACTCATAAACAAGTAGGGTATAAATGGTGAAAGGACATATTGCATGGCAACATTACATATGGAAGGGTTTGTAGTCAAACCTTTGACGTTGCGGTCAATTGGGGCTATGATGTGTTGCGAGATATCACTCTTGATTTACTTAAATTAAATATTAATTCAATTGTCCAACATAATCAAGAACCTAATGGGGTCACACACATATGAGATCTGAAGGATGAGTAAAATGGTCTTAAATGGTGATTCAAGATATTAAAGAGTGTTTTGAGTTTGTATCGTGGTATGATTGTGGTAAAAAATGTTGCATGGAATGGATTAGAAATAAGTGTTGTCGGCTTCCATTAATGAATGCTATTCATGTTCATTAACTTCCTATAAATTTCCATTAGTGATGGGGGTTATGGAAGGCCAAATGGTGCAGAAGACTGAGATGATTTTCGTGCATCTTGTGTAAGACACAAAATGAAAAGGAATGGTTTTTTTCTTACACACACACCTTTTCTCTCTAACTCTCTCAAGAGTTCTTATCTTTACTAGCACAAAGAAAGAACTCTATCCATGTCCTAGTGAGTATTCATCCTTTTATCTTTATGTGGACTTTCATTAGAGACGGTCTGCGTTAATCGTTGGGGTTAACAATAACCCAACACAGAGAAGATTAAAAAATAAAGGAGATTGTCAGAAAGGTATGTAAACATCTTACATTTCATATTTTTGTTTTTTATTTCTATATGCATGAGTAAATCTAGTTTTTAAGGTTCCGCTTTATTTCTACTGTATATATTTTATATATATTATGTATGAGATGCATGATTGGAACCTAACAACCGTATAGGCTAGTGTTTAGGAAGCCATGTCATGTTCCTGTGGAATTACAACATAAGGCATATTAGGCTATTAGAAGATGCAACATGAACTTGGATGATATGGGAGTGCATAGGAAGTTGGAACTTTAAGATTTGGAAGAGATGAGGAATGAACCATATCAAAATGTAGTGATATTTAAGGAGAGGACGAAAGCTTTTCATAATGAGATGAATTTGAGGAAAAGCTTCTCGGTGGGCCAGAAAGTGTTACTATATCATTCCAAACTTAAACTCTTTCCACATAAGTTGTATTCCCGTTCGGTTGGTCCATTTTTTATCTCTCATGTCTCTTTTTTTAGTGTAGTAGTGATACATAGCCTTAAAATTGACAAGACATTCAGAGTGAATGGTCATCATTTAGTCGTATTATGAGGGCTTCCAACTAAAGTATTTGGAGGTGTTGATGCTAGAGGATGTGACTGGAGTCACTTGATGCATGCTACTAGAGGTCAAGCCAACAACGTTAAATGAAGGCACTACTTGGGAGGCAACCCAAGGGGAGTTAATTTCTTTCTTTTACATTTTTGCATTTGCTATTTTTGTTAATTGCTTCATTTCTTACATTTGATTTTACATTGAATCCAATGTAAGTTTTAACTTTGTGGGTGGGGTATATTAGTTTTTATGCATGCTTCTGAGGTTAATTATAGCTTATGTGACTTCTTTAGTGGTTTTCAAAATCAAAATAATTTTTCTTATTTTCTATTGCTTTTAAGTCATAATTAGAGTATGAATTGATTAGTAAAATCAATAGAAAATTTTGGTATGTACTTATACTCTTGTGATTTGTTAATATGCATTATTCGTAGAAGAGTAGTGGCTAGTGGTAAACAAAAACTAGTGACTATATTAGTCTCACTGTTTTGTTTGTTACGTATGACCTTCATGACATATACATCCTTACTTTGCGTTGATTTTCTATTCGAGAACACATTTTTATCACATGCATTTTCATGAAAATGATTAGGCATTGTTTGTTAATTATGAGCTATATTAGCCAAATAGCCTACCCAACTATGTGAATTTTCCTTCGCAAACCCCCTTTGAGCTTTATTATCTTTTTTTTTATAAACCACGTTACATGCTCCTAACCAAATGCAATTCCCAAGTCTTAAAGCTAGTGAGCCATTTATTAATTCTTGATGAATGTGATTGTACAAAAGCCTAAGTATGGGGGTATGCATACATATGGATTAGTTATATTTGTTAAAATTCCATGTTATGGATCATATGTAGATATAGCTTCTATCACTTCTACTTTTTTTAAAAAAAAGAAGCAAAAGAAAGAAAAAATAAAGAAGGAAAAATGTGAGTTTGAATAAAAAGTATTAAGGAGGAAATATAATTGATGTGAAAATGTGTTAATTAATAGTTTATCCTCCTTAAGTTATATTGATTGGGTGTTTGAATATATTGCATATGAAGCGGGTGTTTTAGATGGAGCAGTTTTTTTGTTATGCTAATGTGGCTTATGGTGTGAGAGATAAATTGAATTGTGAAACATAGCCATTACATTCTTCATGTCTGACGAATTGTGAAATATTAAGTTACGCATTTGATATCTCATTAATTGTTACTTTTGCTTTACTAGCTTAATGGCTTTTATGCTACATTACCCAAAATACATCCCACCTTATCATTACGCACATTACAACCCTAGAAAAGTCCTTTAATTTATGATTATTCATTTGAATTTTAGTGGCGGAGAAATGAAATGATATACAAAGTTATGGATTGTTGTGATCATGAATGGTGTTTGAGTGTATCCATGGAAATATCCTGATTAAACATTTTTGTCCAAGTCTACCTCTAGATTATTCAATTTTTAATGTTGGTGAATATTGATTGATCATGAGTAGAAGCTTTGAAAGTTGAGTTTTTGCTATAGTTTTTGAAAGTCATTCACCATTACTTATGGTTATCTATTCTTAAGAAATGTGGAAAATGAGAAAAAGTTTTGGTTTGTGATTTTGATTTTGACAATTTGCCTAAGGACGGTCAAAGGCTAAGTATGGGGGAACTCGATATGTGTTTAAATTTTGATTCATTTGGAATGTTACACTTAGTGATTAATGCCTTAGAAATGTTTAAGAAACTCACATAGACTCATTTATGATTTTAAACACAATTCAGAAGAAAAGAAGTTAAAGTGAATCGAAAGCAAGACATATGGGACATTTTGTGAAGATTAATGTTCACTTGCCTTTATGGAGCAAGAAGGAAAAAAATTAAAAAGACAAGAGAAAGACAAGAAAAAAGGAACACAAAGAAGAAAATCATATAAAGCATGCAACATATGGAAGCATGAAATGACAAAAGAAGAAGGAAACAAGAGAATAAAATGTAGCAGAATGTTGCTTCATGTGAATAACCCCATGCACAGTGTGAATTAAATGGCAGTAGTCCATTTGCTAAACAACATAGCAGCTGAAGCAAAGGCAGACATTATGAGACGTCTACATTGATGAGTCTGCTTGACGTAGACGTTATGCAACGTCTGTGTTTGACGTAGACGTTATGCAGCGTTTGCGTTAAAAAGAGGAAAGGCATATTAACATAGGAGAGGTGAATAGTAAATTAGACTAAAAACTAATTCACTAAATAGAGAACAGGAGTAGTAGTGTGGGGGACATAACAAAGGTTTAGGCATTAGATCCTTTTCTTTGTTCTTTCACCACTGAAGCATAGAAGAGATGGCTCACGCTTGGAGCATAAAAATGGAGATGGAAGCCTAGCTTCCTGACTCCAGTTCAACAGGAATAGCAATGCCAAGTTATGGTTAAAATAGGAATAGCAATGCCAAGTCATGGTTAAGCTAATTTTATCATTTTAAGATTGTAATTTCTTTTTGGATTGTTATGTTGTTGGTGTTGATTTGATTGAGTTTTTGGATGAATGAACTTAATATGTTATTTTGAATGTTTTATTCTAAACCTATTGCTAAAACATTGAATATAATATGTAATTGTTACTTTTGATGTTTGTGAATAGCATTTAATGATCCCATATCATTAGAAACAATATAACTTAGGTTAGATAACCCAAACATGTAAGGTTACTACTTATATTAATCTTTTTCCACTTCATAATGCAGCTACCAAATTAAATCTAGAGAGCGTATCCTAGGTTACTCGGTAGTTAGGTTTAATTAATGATCGTGTGTTGATTAAACAAAACTTAAGAAAAAACGGGGATTAGTAGAGCATTCTATTAGTCTCATATTGATAATTCAAAGAGAGTTGTAAAGATATTAGGATGATGAAATATGATTGATCGTGTTTAGGCCAAAATTGAACCTAAAACCAGACCTACGTATATTCGACAGTTTAATCATTTTCAATCACATGTTTTAATTTATTTTCAATAGTTTACTTTTATTTTATTTTCTAAATTGCTAAAAATCGAAAAACCCCCCTTTTATATTTTCCTTGCATCAATTAACTTTGGATGTGGAAATTGACCGACCCTGTGGATTTGATCTCGACTCACCCTAACTATAAATTTTAGTGTCTAGAATCAGGTAAATTTTATAGCGTACTCGACATGCACTGTCACCCTCTCAGTTTTTTACCGAATTATGAAATTATAGAATCAAACCACAACAAATCCAATAAACATATAAGCAATCATATTTTATTAATTCAAGAATAAAATTTCGAAGTTGAGTTTATAACATCCTCAACATTCTAGATCCTATCATCAAGTATTCATTCCAGTTCTATATAATGATAAAATTGAAAATAAGTAGTAAATATAATCGAAATGAAAGATGGGAGGTTGTGATGTTGGGAAACCTCCTGATCCGGAAAGTACGTCAAGTCAACTTCTTCTCCTCTTCTCTTCCTCCCTTCCTTCTCTTCCTCAATCTCTCCATGAATTCTCCTTAGGGTTTCTCAAGTTGGCTAATGCAAAAGCTTCCCTCTGCCTCTTTTTCTTATTCCTTTTATATCCTCTTGTGTTTTAAGCAGCTCTAGGGTTTTTTGAGGTTTGAAAGGTCCAAAAAATCCCTCAAAACTTGACGTTTTTTATTGTCTGCATGTCTATCTGTCACAGGCCAGTACTGTGGCCCAATTCCTGGGCTTCTGTCATGATCGTGGCATGTAGGCCACAATCGTGGTCCATGCCCTGGGCTTCTGTCACAATCATGGCATGTAGGCCATGGTCGTGGGCCAAATCTGGTGCTTTTGTCATGATCATGGCCTGGATCATTGTTTCGGCCCAAATGTCTCTGAAACTTTTTGTTATTTGATGTTGACCCTGAAACAATAGTAAACATATCAAGGTACCTCAAAAACATAATATTTAAGCCTAAAGACTTGTACTAACAAAAACATAATATTTAAGCCTAAAGATTTGTACTAACAAAAACATAATATTTAAGCCTAAAGACTTGTACTAACCTATAAAACACTTAAAACATAAATAGTTAACAAACTAACACAATTCTAACCTAAACACATACTAAATGATAGAATTAATAACTAAATACATATCAAACATACACTAAAACATGATACAATTTAAACTTATAACTCTATTTAAATATTAAAGGTGCCTTTATCTACTAAGAAGCCAAGATTTTTGGATTGTTTACCTTTATTGGAAGCTTTCGAAAATAAGATTAATGTTTGACAAATAAAATTTTATCCAATATAGGTAGGCTCCAATTAATTACTTTAATACTGAAAAACATCTATATTCATTGGAGTGCCCATATTTTCCTAGTTAAGAAGCTAATAAAGGAAATAGAAAATCCATTAAAAAAGTCCTATATTCGAGAATAGTTAAGATTTTTCAGTGATAAAAAGGATTTATAGACAAAATGCATACATCGATACTATTTCCTTTGCACTAGCTTCCAGAAACTAAATGTTAGAAGAGAACGTTTGTAAAGTATAATGCAAATTTTAAGAAAAAGAGATCAACTTCAACCTTTTTAAAAGTCAAATTAGGAATGGAAAAAATACATCTTTCTATATTAACAATTGGTCCAATTTGGGCCTATTACATAAAAGGGAAGGCTTAAATAATCTCACATTAAGATTATCATATAATGCCAAAGTGAGTGTAATAATTCAAGAAGGAAATTGGAGTTGTAGCTTTATAGAATCAAATTGTATAGTAGAGAATGTACCCCTTTATAATCCTAATCCTCTTATTAAAAATTAAGTTTTATGTCTAGAGGACTCTTCACATAGGTTCATAAGTAGATCATTCTTCCAAATTTTTAGTACATGCTTATAGAAAGTGTTATGGTTTGACTTAATTTAGGCTAAGACTCTAATTCTAGTAGCATCATTTATAAGATGGCTAGTATCTAAAATAAGACTGAATACCAAGGATATATGCTTTGGCTACTTAGACCCCTTGACTCCTCTATAGGTCTTCTTCAGAATCTATAACTCTTTTATTCTTCAAACGCATATAATCTCAAGTTTTATTCTTAAAAGTATAGTACCTATTACATGTATACTACGGTGAAAGAGAATGGTTGAATATACTTAAATGGGCTAGTGAAACCCTTAAGGGAATGAAGAAGGATGTATACTTCCTAAATATAGCTTTTAAGTGTTGCATTTATACATTCTGATGGGAAAAGAATATTATGTTGTACAAAGATACCTCTGTCAAAGTTTATACATTAGCTGATAAGATTATTTGCTAGATCGAAGAGATCTTAGTAGTCCACAAAGCTTGTAAAGTTGTAAGTGTTAGAGTAGTGCCCTAAAGGCAATTGCCTTCAGTGCATTTTGTACATAATTTATTTTTAGTAATAAAGAAAAGATATTTCATTATTTTGGTGTTCATTATTTATAAATTGATAGTTATCTATAAGCAAATTAATGAAGTCTATGATATATGACATAGCATGAAGGAAATTATGATGTGATCATACAACTAAGATTCCTATCATGTGCAATTATGTCAGAATCTAAATTATCCCTAGTCATAGGATTAATAAGACTAAACATCGTTAATTCAGATAGACTAAGATATGTCAAACTCTTTGATTTGATCAAGTAGTGGATCTCATAAACTGTAAACATGGGATGTTTAAATATGAGATGTGAATGCTTAATAAAGGTAGTAAGTACATTAGATGGCCTACTATGAGATCATCACATGGATGTCCTATTCTAATGTTAGTGATAATCTCATGGTAGCAATGGTGCAAGTATCTTTAGACTTAAGGTACTCAAGGATATCTTAGATACTAATTCTGTGCTTTGACTCCATTCCTTGTTGCCTTGTAGAGGTCGCTCATAGGATTGGGTACAGCTTGAGATATTCGAAGGTAATTGAGTAGCCAATAGATGATTCACCATTTTTGTGATAGCAGAAGATGAAACCCATGGTCTCTTATTTGGTTATTACTTGGAAATCTCTGGTCAGAGTACATACATCATGAAGAATGTCTTCATTGACATATAGAGTAATGAGTCCCAGGATGAGAACTATTATCACTTAAGCTAGATTTAATGTAGTCAGTCTAGTGAGACTTGATACTTTGCTGATAATCACAACTAAATGGGCTATAGAATAGTGAAAGGATGAATTGCACAGTAATTGTGTATAGGAGGGTTTATGAGATGGTCTGCAACGAGCATAGATTCGTTCGTCAAACCACTTACTTTTTAGTCAATTGGCAGTGATGATGTGTTGCTAGACGCTGCTTGTAACTTGCTTGGATTAAGTGTTAATCCAAGTGGCCAACATAACTGGGAACCTAATGGGTCACACGTATAAGACTGACTCGAAGGATTAGTAAAATGATTTTGGATAGAGATCTATTATATGGAGAGCAATAAAACCAAATGGATCCCAACGAGATCATGACGTCAATATTGCTAAAACAGGCCTCCAGTGTTTTTTCACACCCAAAACCCTGTAGGACTGCTAATGTGATTGGATAACCTCAGCATTTATATATATATATATATACATATATATAAGATATGTACAATGTGGAAGATGAGGGAGGTTTCTTTAAAGTTATGCATTTATTTTCTTTAAATGATAAAAGACAAAGATGATAAAAGACAAAAACAAAAAGACTAGTGATCAAAGAGTTTTATGTATGCTAAGTTTTAATATTTATAACCTCAATATTTTTGCAAGCGCATGGGTCGTTTACGTAGTACCTAAGGTATTGTTCCCACGAAGGGTTAATCTAATCATAAAATCTAAGGCTTAATTAAAATTTGTAATAAATTAAAATAAACAACTAATACATAAATTATTCAATCAAATAGTCAATTTCAAGAATTAAATTCATAAAATATAAACAAGATAGCAATTTTGCACAACCCAATCAAGAATCAACCTAGAAACTACCAATTGACAGAAAAAGGGTTTTATCCGATCTTAATGAAAATCTAATTGATTATGAAATTATTGAATTATCAGCTCTATATAGTCCTAGAGTGGATTACTCATTCTCGAGTTATAATCTTCAACCCTAATTAGTAATCCCTAATTTAAATTATGGAATTGTAATATCTCAATTTCCAAGTTACCCAAAACCTAAATTAGTTCTGAATTTGTCTAATAACCTACCGAAAATTTATGCTCGATCTTTCATTACACAATTTTACTAGTTTGATTAAATTCTTATCTATCAAACTACCTAACTCCTGTTAGCCCAATTTGATGATTTTCACTCAGTTTACCCTCTCAGTTTATTACCGAGTTATTAAGAACAAAACTTGAATCAAGAATAACTCAATAAAAACATAATAAATCAAACTTCATTGATAATATCAAAGATCAAAATACCGAAGGTGAGTTTAGACAAAAATCAACATTCAACAACACCTATTCTCAATGACTATCCTAATTCTATACATTAATAAAATTGAAATAAAATCGAAAAATACTGTTGGAATGTATTAGTGGAGGCAGCATCGTCGAGAAATCACTATTTCGGGAAGTACTTCGCATCAAGTTTCATTTTCATGTCTCTCTTCCTTTCTCTCCTTCCTCAAATCTCTCAATGAGCTCTCTAGGGTCTCAAAATTAGCTGATGAAAAAAAGATGCTCTTCTGTTCTTTTATGTTCTATTTATACCTTGGAAGCCCTAGGGTTAATTCAGGGTCAAAACGGTATGAAAAGTCCTGCAAAACTTGACATTTTTGGCTATTTTCGTGTGTGCTTGACGCAAGCCACCATCATGGCCCCACATGGCACAATTGTGGCCTATGTCCAGTCAGCTCGCCTCGTTATGTCATGATCGTGGCCTATTGTGCCACGTTCGTGGGCTGTGGTTTTGGCCCAAAACTTCTCTATTCTTCGCTCTTTACCCTAAAACACTAATAAACACATCAAGCTACCCCAAAAACATAGCATTTAAGTGCAATGACTCATACTAACCTATAAAAAATACTTAAACACATAAACTAACATAATTAAAACCTAAACACACACTCAGCACTAAAATTAACACTAAATATGTCACAAATTAAATCCTAAAATATAATGCAAATCACAACTATCAACATCCCCACAATTAAACGTTTTCTAGCCCTCAAACAAACAAAATAACAAACGAATACTCAGCACACAATATATAATGCAATTAGACAATGGCTTCAACATCGTGAAATAAATTTAATCTTAAACATAATCGTACAAGTTATATCTAATCATCAACATGCAAAATTTAAGTCTGAGGGCTTTGAATGAAATATACAAATTAATCAAAATCTAAGTGATAATTTATTTACCCTTTTTAATTGTACACACACATTAATAATTCTTTGGTCATTTAGACTTTGTAACTATTCCTAAGTATATTTTCATAAAAGGTTAAGCTTATTGCAAGTCTGGTCGGTTTTTATTAAGAACACTTTTTAATTTATTTATTTAAGCAAAGATATAGTCTTTTACTCGGAGGCAAACATTGGTGATGAATGTCGATCCGATTACTTGACTAAGTTATTTTTATTAAACAATATAGTTCAAATTTCATTATAGATTTTTGACATGAAAGCATACATTTGTGATGCGTGTCGATCCGATTATTTAGCTATATAACATTTTATAGTAGCTACTAGCTCTATTCATAACCTGAAGGTCAGCAAAATAGTGATTTATATAACTCACTTTTTTATTGCCTACCTTATTGTTTAAGCTACTCATTTTCATGAAAAATACTAGTTAAGGTACTTAAGTTGAACAACCTCAAATTATGAGTGAATGTGACAACCTATAGGGTGCTAAATTTAGACTAAATCCTAATTAAGTTGTATATTTATCTAAATAACATTAATTCATTAATTTTGCGAGCTAATGATTATTCATAACCTAATAGACTATGCTCAAAATTAAAGAAATTTCACTCCATTTAAGCCATTGAGACATTCAAACAGTTCACACAATGTAACCTAATAAGTATCATACAATATGAAAAATCACATTCAAAATAAAAACTCATAACCTTCCCCACACTTAAACAACACATTGTCCTCAATGTGAGAAGAGAGCAAACAAGCATATAAAAGACAAGAAAATACAGAATTTAAAGTAGACAGAAAAAATAAAATAATATAGAAAAAATAAAACTGAAGGCTAATTTAAAAAAGAAAAATAAATGGGTTAGACATAATTCCTATAGAGATGGAGGCAATTATGATGTCGGAGACGACAATTGAACTCCCTAAGCCTCAAAATATCTATAGATCCAATGGATATCCTACCTCTAGTGGCATTGCGTTCAGGCCATCTCCTTCATCATTCTAGTGTTCTCCACAAGTGTCTTGTTGGTTTTGAAGATTACATCTAGGACTTCCTTCTAGCCTTTCTCTTCTTCCTCTTCCTCAGATTCTTCACTGGACTCTTTTGCCTGCTATGGCAGGGCTGAGCTTGAACTACCCTGACTTTCCCTAATCATGACATGTGTCTTCTGGCTAATATCCTTAAGCTCCTTACTGTGGGACTTAAGGATTTCAGCCTGCCATAGGTGGTGATGGTTTAGGAAATCAGATAAGTGGACAGTTAACCCACTATGGCCCATACCAAAATATTCTACAATGGCAGACACTATGTACCCTATTCCTAGATTGTTGCTCCTCTTGCGCAGAGTCGCAACAATGGCATTTGGCACATGTGTGGATGTGTAGATTGGAATACTATGGTCCATGCACCATAATATAAAATGTTCCTTTGTGGAACACTTGTCATTTTTGGTTTTGTTAAAAACTAGCAAACACATGAATTTGTACAATAACAAGTGTTTATAATATTATTATAAGCATTCTTGGCATGAGATTGCTCAATTATAGTAAGCTCATTCCAATATTGAGAAGGATGAAAATCCTCATGTTGATCGATGATGGAGGATTCAGGGAATTCACACATATCACAGATAAGTACTACATTTAATTCATAAGTCCTTCCTCTCAACCTAAACCACAATTCCTTAGGGTTCCTAGGGTTATAAGTCACTAAAGTGAAGAATTCCAATGTGAGCTCCTAATAAACAGGAAATTGGAATCGTATAAATTGAGCCTACTAGATTCCCTTAGCTAGGTTTTCTACCCTTTCCCGTAACTCTAGCCTATCAAGTGTGTCAAAATCAAAGTATTTTTGAACTAAAATTTTTCTAGCATTAAGGGATCAGAAAAAACTACCTTCCTCCTTTGTATAGATCGAGAAGGGTGCACCAAAGTCTATTACGTGGTTTCTTCTCCCACGTCTCGCAACTTGCTGTCATCCATATAACTCCTGTCGGGCTTATTGTTTAATGCACGGTATAATTGGGTAGAATTTGGCAATTGAAAATTTTTGGAGAGATGTGAGAGCATTTGTAGGCTTAAAGTATAGAGAGATAAAGTGAAAATGAAAGTGAATGTAAAAGTGAAGTTATAACTGAATATATAGGTAGGTAAAAGGGTAAAATGGTAAATTTTTTAAAAGAAATTGCATCCTCCCTTGTTATTGCCCAGTCCTAACTACAAAATTCTAATGTTCTAAAAACAATTAAAGAAACTATTTTTCCATAGGTTGCCCCCATGCAACACTTATTTTAACGTCAGTAGCTCGATGCTCTTTTAAGCTCACAATGGTTGGAATGAATGGTGCGATGGCAGTGCTGTTATTAATCTCAAAATTTGAACTTTAGCAACTATGCTACAGTCCCCACTTTCCTTGCAATTCTCTTTTCCTTGCCTTTTTCTTCGTGAGCACTTCTTCTTGAATGTGTTCCCAGGATCCTCAATATTCTCCCATTCACCTCGAGGTTCAAGTTCTTTGCTATTCTTTGGATGTAAAGGAGATCCGTAGTCTTTCCACGACACTTGAAAGGTTATCTGCTCTTTTCCTATCCTCAGAGTTAATTTTCCCCCATCAACGTCGATGATTGAAAGCGCAGTGGCTAGAAATGGTCATCCAAGAACTATCAGGCTCCCCACATCTTCTCCAATATACAATATGCAGAAGTCTTTAGGAAAGGTATATTTATCAACCTTCACTTGTACATCCTTTATAATCCCCATCATTTTGTGCATCGTTCTGTCATGGGTACTAACTCTCTTAACCCCAACTTTAAGCTAAAAGTATATGGCATCATGTTTATACTCGCTCCCAGATCCATGAATGCCCTATCTATGATGATTCTATTCATACTGAAGGGGATGAAAAATCCCCTCGGTTTTCTTTATTCTTTTTGATGTTAGGGTCCTCTTCTGATGTTCACTCTTAACCTTCTTCTTGACGGATTCCTTCATTGTGAGCATTGTTTGTATTTGTTCCGTCATTTCCTCAGCCTCATTTTGCTCAATCTCCTTTAACTTTCTTGCTTCCATCTTTGCATTTAACTCCCACTGAGCTAAAATAGGGAACGGAAATACACGTCGAGTTGCCTTCATTGCCTCGATCACTGGCTCACTCAAAAGGTCATCTTGACTGGTCCTTTTATCTCCTTCTCTCTGAACTTGCTCTGGTTCTTTACCCTGGGTCTCACTGATGACCATAATTATAGTACCCCACTCTTGTAAGACACGTACTCGACATCTTGAGTGATATTCGAGCACGTACCCTACGAGGGTGGCATGCTAGAACAGTCAATCAATCAAATTCAATACAGAAATTTCTTTTTCTTTTAAAATAGTGCATGCATATTGTGAAAAATCAATAAATAAATCGAGCCCACTTCTTTTTTTAAAAACATTTTCAAACACAATGTTATAACCATTACATTACGAAATCATTTACATACACAATGCAAAATACTTGTGAATACATATTTTGATACAAAAAGAAAGGAAATACTAATGCAGATGCGAACTGATCCTGACCTCTATCTCTTACTTAGGTGCAGTGGCTATACTCCCGTTAATCTAACGAGGTAACTCTTCGGAGCCTGAAAAAAAATATTGCAAATTTTTGGTGAGTTTTATGAACTCAATGAGTGACCATCCTCGAGGGCTCACTCAATCACATAATGCATACAATTCACATATTTTCACATAATTTATAACACTTCATTTAACATATAGGATCACATTCAGGGCAGCCAAATTAATCATTTCAATCATTTAAAAACACACATATCACTTATAATGTAATGCGCATGAGACTCACTTTCATTTATTATTTAGTTGTGATCGAGTGCCTATAACTATCCCGTATCCATTGTAGATACCGAGCTCCTTGATAACTGTCTCGTATCTGTTGGGAATACCATGCTCATTTTAAATAGTGAGCCTTTGGTTCTTATACACTTTTCGAGCTTTAAGCTCTTTTTCACAATCTGAGCTTTAAGCTCTTTTCACATTCTGAGCTTTAAGCTCTTTTGTAGTGGCTACTCCGGTCACAACTTCCTTTATGTTTCATGCATTTATGTAATGAAATGTATCACATTCATATAATTTTAGTCTATAACATGCTTTCGAATTCACATTCAATTTCATATTCACATCAAACCGTGGTCCGGCATTCAATATAAATGTTGAGAAACACTTTTTCAATCATATGCATATTCAGATGTTTCCTTGGAACTAGGTCCGTCATTTAACAATCAAATTAGATATCACATATTTCATCAATTTCACATACAATGAGCACTTCAATATTCTCACATTTATCAAACTCCTCGGACATTCAATCTCCGAAAATCAAAGCAATCACATTCACATTCCAAAATCATTCAATATATAATAAAAATAGAACAATTAGTAAGAAAGACTATCCAGGTCAACTCAAAGTACGCTCCAAGTTAGCATTTGCTTCCAAGATCTAGAAACGTTTGGATGCAGACATTTTATCCTGCACATCAATATTATGAAATACACACGTTGCACACACATTAATAATTGCACAATCTTAAGTATTCATTTATGTACAAATGTGTATATGGACTATGTACAATGCATGATCAATGACAATCACAGTTATATTATGAAATGTCACATTTTATTCACATTCTCATTTTATAACTCAATTACTCATCATTTCATTTTTAGCATAATTGCTCTTCACAGTATCCAACTCTCATTTCTTCTTATAACGTCTCCAAAATTCCAAACTTTTGGGTCAATTTTTCATGATCACTCTAACTAGAAAAATGAAGTAATTTGGAAACACATTCTTTTAGCAAATTTTTGTCTTATATCTTAAGTTTATAATGACACCAAAATCATTCAATTTGGTTCACTATTCCAAAAGTTGTACTTCAAATAATTCAGACTGTTCTTAAACTGGAATAGTATTCTGTGCTCATCTTCAAGTTAAATTCTGAAATTATAGACACAGAATTAAAATTCAATTTCTTCATACAAATTGTATCCCTATGTCTCTATTTATTCCAAATTAAGAATCACTCCATTCTTATAACTATATAAAAAGTTATAACTAAAATACCAGAGCATGAGCTGTGAAGGAAAGTTGGCCGCGATGAACTTTTCCCAAGAGGAATCCTCATAAAATCTTACAAGTTGGCCGCAGCGAACTTTTCCTGAGAGCAATTATGCAAGTTGGCCATAGTGAACTTTCACAGAAAGTAGTAAACAGAACTCATTTTTCAGCTTCTCCAACTCTGTTTTTCAGGTCAGTTTGGTATGACCATTATGACCTAGGAAAATGAGGCTTTTTGGTACCTTCTTCCAAACAATTGTTCCTATATGTATTAAGTTTCTAAAGAACCCTAAGTTCATACAATTTGGTTCAATATTCTGAACGTTATACCCAATTTACTACACACTATTCAAAAACAATGACAACAACCGATACTTAATTCAAACCAAAATTCAAGACTCTTTGGGACAGAATCAAAATTCGGTCTCCCCATAAGAATTGTAGCCATATGTGTCTAGTTTAATATAAATTGACAATCATCCCATTTGAATATCTGTAACTCAAGATATCTCTAAAATACAAATGTATGTTTAGTAGAAACACTACATCTAACATATTTCTAACACTCCTCATCATCAATTTCATCCTAATTGATCTCTTTTGATTAGTCTATCATTTCTAACTTATATCCACATCATTTCCTCTTAATTTATACCCCAATTATACTTCAATGTAATCTATACACAATTCAAAATCCATGCTTGATCATATACACCAAAAACCAAACATATCTTATACATATTCATTATAACGACCTTTCTATCTCAAAAATCATCTCAACAATAACTACTTATCAATTATCAGTAAATCATCACACTTACAACACCATTTTTTTATGATCATGACATCTCTAACCCATCGTCAATACAAAACAAAGCAAAAACTCATTCATTCATTCATCACATTTTCATACACTTTTATACACCATTTATACTAACCCATGATATTTAAAGCATAACTTACTTGATTTCTCTTCAAATTCTTCAAGAACACCAAGAGCCCTAGCTCCCTAGCTTCATATGATATTTATGGAGGTTAGAAGGATTTAAGTTTTTTTTTATCCCTAATGAAAGCTCTTCTCTTCCTCTACCTTTTTCTCTTCTTGAACCACCTCAAAATCTCTCTCAAAAGCTAAGAAATGATGAAACCCTAGCTTAAACTCTCTTCTTTTCTCTCAAACCACCGAAACCCTCTTCTCCTCTTTTCTACTTTTGTTTTTTTCTCTTCTCAATTCACATTTTTCTTCTTCCTTAAAATTCTACTTTTGTTCTTCCACTTATACCCTTAATGAATATAAAATACTCATTTTGCCCTTCCTTATATGCCTTATATCTGTTATCCTTAAGTGATCTCCCAAAAATGCCCTTCTTGCAATCTTACTACCTTAACACTTTAATTCAATTAACCTATGTCATAAAATCTTACTAACATTAACATAATAATTAACTCCACAAAATTACATTCACAATTTAATTATAAATCAATTTTACCCGGAATGTCTATGAATGCATGTACAACTATTTTCATGTGCAAAAATTCAATATTCATGAATTTGAGCATATCATATAATGAATGAGCATGAAAAATGCATTTTCTAATTTCTTAATAAACTCTTATATTTACTATTCTAGCCTCAACATGAGTAATGGGATGTTACAATGATCCTTTGTAACATCCCCTCACCAATGGGAAGGGTAAAATAGTAAATTAGAATGAGTTAGGAGTGTTTAAAAGTGTTTTGCTATGTTCATGCATTCATATAAGCATACAATAGTAAATTTTGCACATGTAAATGACTATACATGCATTCATGACATTTCCCGGTATAATTGTGAATAAATGTGAA
>JAOQML010117208.1:0-22416 GCA_027568935.1 Erythroxylum urbanii
GCGGGGCACGGATCCGGGTATCACTGTCTATATCGGGTTCGGGTTTTGCGGGAGTGGGGTGTTACACCAGACCACCCTTGCCGCCACTCTACTCAACAATGCACACCTATGCGCACCACATCAACCCAGCAAGAGAGCACACACTGCCTCTACTGACGTAGCCAAATATGCCTCTAAGAATGAAATAACCCAGCGTTTCTTCATCTCCACCACACAAGCCAAATTTAGGTATCCTGTGCCTCAACTTTCAAACTAGAGAGCACCAGTAAAGTTACACCTTTCTTAATGATCGTCAAATTATTTTGAAAATATTTCTAAATTCTCAAGCATTTATTGAATTGAGAATATTTGATCGATTTTATGAGTTATTGCGAAATATAAGTTGGGAAAATTTTTCTAAATTTAAGAAAAATTCTTATGTGGAATTGACATTAGAGTTTCTGACAACTTTTGAAGCAGTCCATGAAACTATTACTAGGAAAACTATGGGTAGTCTTAAATTTCGATTAATGAATTCACATCATGTGATCACTTTGGAAGTGCTGAATGGTATTTTTTGCTTTCCAAATAGTGATTTATATGAATATCCTGATGATTTTGTGGCTAGCAACTTTTGGTCCCAAATGACCAATTTTAGGAAAGTGTTTTCCCCCAGCCTCTAAATCATCTACCATCGTAGACTCTGCTCTGCTCTTCACTATCTCCATCGATTTTTAACTTTTACATTATTTGGTAAAGGAGATAGCAATAAGGCAGTTTCTAAAATTGATTTTTTTTTTGTGTATGGTACATGTTAGGCCTTTTAATGCCAAAATTTGGTTAGGTGTGCATTTAAATGAAGTGGCTCAATTTAGTGTAGATAAAATAATAGTTGCGGCATTTATGCCCCAAATTGCGAAACATCTGTGCCTACTAACTGAGAGAACACCAATACGGCTAGTTTTGTACAACTCTACTTTAGACTTGAAATCCTTGTTGTCGATAAAGGCTATCAGGAGGCAAGGCAAGAGCTATGTTCCTATCCATGATGACACAGGGGAAGCTTCAAAAAGCAAGCAAACTTGAGTTACGGAAGTGGAAGCAACATAAGAAGATGATGTTCCAGCGCCTGAAGAAATGCATCAAACTTCTTCACCTACTTTTGTGGAGTACCAATCACTGCTAAATCAATTGATAGCATTTGAACGACGAATAAATGACAGGCTCCACAACATTAAGGCTAGTGTGGCGGATATCTGAACCTTCATGGCCAATTTGAATGCTCGCTTCAAACAGCCTCCACCCCAATCTTAGTATTGTATTTCTATCCTTTTCCTTTTTATTGTTTATTGTTTTAATTTCTTTTCATTTTAATCTTTTTCTTTGCTTTCATTCTTTTTCCTCTTAGATATCTCTTTCATTATCTTATCACATTGAGGGCAATGTGATGTTTAAGTGTAAGGGGAGTGTATGATAAAAAAAAATCATTATTTGTGTATTGTGTGTTTGTTTTTCCTATTTAGTAGTTAGAGATGCATGGTCATTAAATGAACTCAATCAGGATTAGAAAGGCATAATATGAGTGAATGAGTATATTTGCAAGCTTAGACTGTTTAACCTGGATTTCGATTAAAAGAATATTAGCTTGTTGTGATAGATAAATGACACTTTTCATTAGGTAAGAATTTGAGCCCTTTTGAACTATTAAACACCAAATTCAAGTATTCTTTATTGAGAATATTCTTTCATGAATAGGGAACTTTAGAACTTGCTTGCAAATACTAGTGAGATCACATAATCTTATGCAAACATTGACATGATGAAGGCAATTAGGATTTACCCCTTTTGCTTAAAAAGCCACCCTAATGTTACCCTTAGTGAGCCTCTTTGAACTTAAATTGACCTTTGTTTTTCTTTAAACCTAAAATATGAGCCATTGCCTTAATTATTTACCTTCTTTGTTGCACCTACCATAAGGTGAGTTGAGCATTTGAAATGTTATTCCTGGGTTCAGTTAGTTATCGCATTAGAAAAGGGTATGGTTGTAGTAATTTTCTCTCCTCTACATTTTTCTTCTCTTGATTTCCCCGTTTTAAGGGAATAAATAAACAAATAAAAATGGAGAAAGAAATGAAAAAAGAGAAAAGAAATGAGAAAAAGAAAAAGAAAAGATATAGAAAAGAAACAGAGGAAAGAGAAGACGACCAGAAAATGAAAGAAGAGGAGGGACGTAAAAATAGTGAGTGCGAACTTTATTAAGTGAGAGGAAAGAATTAAGTGTTTCATTTTTCATTGTTATGTATTACTATAAATGCTCAATTTGTTTTATGTTTTTTAAACTGCGATATTCCTTTTTCTTACCCTAGCCTGGCCCTATTAAAACCAAAATAAAGAACTTCAAATTGACTTTTGTGTTTGATATGACTGGTATAGATTAGATTAGTAAGCAAGCTTATGGTAGAAACCTTACATGAAACAAATGATAAGTGAATATATTACCCTACCTTTGAATGTTTGAGAGTATGGAGAGTGGAGTGAGTGTCTACACACTTGTTGAATTGAATCACTTATTGATTTTAGCTACAAATGCGAAGAATAACTTGTTCATGGAGATTATGAGTTTCAAGTTCTTAGGTTATGTTTATTGAAATGATCATTGACATTTTTTACTATTTTTGGTAAATTTGTTCTTTCTATTGATTGTTATTGTATAGTCCAGTTTTTTTATTTTGCTTAGGGACAAGCATAGTTTAAGTATGGGGGAATTATTGTGTCTAATTTCTGTTGAATTTTGATTGCATTTTGGTTAGTTTGTAATCCAAATTTCTGGTGAGTTGAGTGAGAATGGTGGGAATATTACATGGATGTTAATTGTATTGTATTATGAATGTTGCATGGAAATCAGAGAAGAAAATTGCATGTCACACCCTTAGTCACACCCGTAACCATGTAACTCATGGGCGTGCAGCCATGTACAGCCGTGACCATCACTGCGCGAGGATGACAAAGGTGGTCATGCCCATGACCACCTTATGCACTCCTGTGACCAATTTTTTTTAATTTATCGACTAGTTACGTGTCATCTACAGAAGGGAGAGATTGAAAACCTAGACCTAAAGCAGACTACAAGTAGAAAGAGTAAGGGAGGTGGCGGTAAACTACACTATCTTTTAGTCATCTTTCACTCTTCATTCTCAACATAGACAGAGACATTCAGGAACAGAGAGGGATAGAGAGAAAGAAGGGAAGACGAGAAGAGAAACAGAGAGAATCAGTGAAGAAGAAGAGTAATAGAACCAAAGGTAGTGGGAGCATTTAGTTGTATTAGTGAACATCAACCAGAAGTAAAAGGAGAAAGCTAATGCAAAAGGATTGAGAGTTGTAGGAGACCCCAGCAACTCATTTATACGACAACCTTTGTTTGCTTTCTCTATCCTTATTTGTTGCAATATTAGCTGTTGTTTACTAGATTTCTTATTCTGTTAGCTTAACCGAACCTATACTCTATAGCTGTTGACAATTTATATTGGTTATTTACTTGGTTTATTGCTTAAATACTTCACTTATACTAATAAAGATGGGATTGAAATGTTTAATGATGATGAATCTTGTGACATTTGTGATGGGATGATTTCTTTTTCTTAAGGATTAATGTAGCTATTTTAGTCAAATATGCATGATTGAGGGATTGTGTTGTTGTCTTATTTATTGTTGTAGCTTCTGAACTGAATGGATGTAATAGCATAACCAAACTTTTCATCATTTTAGTATTAAACGAAGGACTGAGAGGAGAAGTTTAATATGGAACTAGAAACTATAGACGCTTAGGTTATAAATTAGAAATATATTAACTTAACTGGTAATTAGTAGTCGGGTTTTCATAATTAATTTGGATAATAACTTGTCGAATACGAAAGCTAGATTTAGTCTATTATTTGAGTTGATCTTATAATTAAATTGTTAATTTTAGTAAGACAATTAACCAATCATTTCCCTTAATCTTGCAAAGGAGATTAAATTAGTGAAATTAATTTTCAAGAGTCTTCCATTTCGATTAATCTTTTCATCTTTGATTTCGGTTAAATCATTTAGTTTTCAATCTGTTTTTTGACTTTCTTTAAAATCCTTCACTCAACAATCAGGATAGAATGTTTAGGACTGTATTTATTTTTCTTTTTGTTCAAAATTAGTTTAAGTGAACCAATTTCACCTCCGTGGGAGATGACCCCTGGTAATCACTACAACTACCTCGTATACTTGATAAGCATAAATTGCATCATGTTTTAAGGTTTATTTTGATATGTATTTAATTGTTAATTCAATCGTTTAGTATGTGTTTAGGTTGAAATTGTGTTAGTTTTTTAATTATTGATGTTTAAGTGTTTTTATGGGTTAGTACAAGTCTTTAAGCATGAATATTATACTTTAAAGGTAACTTGATGTGTTTGTCAGTGCTTCAAGGTTTACATCGAAGAACGAAGAAGTTTTAGAGACATTAAGGTCGAAACAATAGCCTATAATCATGGCACAACAAGCCACTATCGTGATAGAAGCACTAGACTTGGCCCATATGTCGCGATCGTGACAAAAGCCCAGGACAAGGCCACGATCATGGCCTGCATAGGGCAGATGTGCAAACATTAAAAAATGTCAAGTTTCGAGGGATTTTTGGACTTTTCAGACCCCAGAAAAATCCTAGGCTACTCAGAACACAAAAGATATTTAAAAGAACAAGACAAGGAAGCAGAAAGAGCTTTGGACATCCGCCACCTTGAAGAAACCCTAAGGAGAATTCATTGAGAGATTGAGAAAGAGAAGAAGGAAGAGAGAAGTGGAAAAGAAGTTGACTCGACATACTTCCCAGATCAGGAGGTTTCTCGACGTTACTGCCTCCCATCCTCCATTTCGATTGTATTTCCTATTTATTTTCAATTTTATCATTGTATATAATTGGATTCAATAGTTAATGATAGGATCTAAATGTTGAGGATGTTCTAAACTCACCTTTCCAGTTTTATTCTTGATTTAATGAAATCTGATTGTTTTATGTTTATTGGATTTATAGTGATTAAATTCTGTGATTGCATCATTCGATAATAAACTGAGAGGGTGAATCAAATGAAAGATAATTAAATTGGGCTAATGAGAGTTAGGTGATTTAATAGAACAAGAATTAAATCAAATTAGTAATTGTGTAAAGAGAGATCTTGCATAGGATCCAAATAATTTATTGAACAATTTCATATCTAATTAGGGTTTTGGATAGATTGTTAATTGAGATATTGCAATTTCCATAATCTGATTAGGGTTTATAATTTAGGGTTAATGGTTATAACTCAAGAGATAGTAATCTGCCCTAGGACCATCTAGAACTAATAATCTAATAATTCATAATCCGATAATTTTTAGGTGTGTACTGCAATTGTTGAACTATTAATATTTTCATGATTGATTCTTAATTTAATTTGATTGATTGAATTGAATTCTCATTTTAGTTTCATTATATTTTAAATTTCTGTTATTTATTTTGGCCTTAGATTTTAGGATTAGATTATCCCTCCTCATGAGATCGACACCTTAGGTACTACGTGAACAAACTATGTGCTTGTAGATTATCGAGGCTATTTATTAAAACTTATACAAATTAAACACTCGATTAAGTTTTTGGTGTCGTTATCGGGGAGACGATAAGTTTGATTCTTTAATTTAAGGCAATTAGTTAGTTTTTGTTTTCTATTCTTTTTTCTTTCTATTTCTGAAATCGTGCTCTTACATGAACACAAAAGTCACGAGAAGATCAAGTCATGCCGCTGAAACCTTAGAGTTAGACATTAGTCGGTTAGAACAATCCATTAGGAAAGCTCAACGTGAAGAAGAAAAAGAAATCACGAAAGCATTAATGGCTGAGGAATTTTAGCAAGATTTGGATCACAAAGCGAACCAAGGATGTCAACAATGAACCTTATGGATTTCATAAGACCAAGGTTCAATGCAGCTAACCAAAGAGTAGCTAGGCCACCCATACAAGTAGCATCTTTTGAAGTTAAAGTAGCCCTCCTAAATATGCTTCAACAGAACGTGCAGTTTTATGGACTAACAAATGAAGATCCCAATGCACATATAGTGAACTTCCTTGAAATCTGTGATACCTTTCGGTACCATTAGATGTCGGAAGATGCAGTAAGAATTAAGCTCTTTCCTTTGATCCTTAGAGATAAAGAAAAGGCCTGTTATCTTTCTCTCAACTCAGCCAATGTCACCACTTAGGATCAACTAGTTTGTGCCTTTTTAGACAAGTATTTTTCACTTACTAGGACCATAAAGATTATCAAGGAGAACACCAACTTTTAACAAAGACACGGGTAATCGATCTATGAAGTATCGGAAAGATACAAGGATTTGCAACATAAATGCCCACATCATAACTTACCCAAGGAATTCTTGTTACAAACATTCTATAATAGAGTAACCTCACATATAAGAGACACAATTGACGCAGGTTCAGAAGGATCACTGATGAGAAAGACAGTAGATAAAGCGGAAGAGTTGATAGAGGAGATGGCAGAATAGCTACCTATGGATGAATGAGCGAAGTAGACAAACCACTACTTTCTGAAAACAAAAAGGAATTGTAGCTATTAATCAAATGACGGAGATGCAAGTAAAAATTGACAACTAACTCAATAGCTCAACAATATGAAGGCTTCGTGCTCAGCTTTGGTAAGAGCCTTGTAACTTAAGTGTTAATTCTGTGGATAGATGGACCATGATATGGTAGACTGTTTCTTGATTAAGGAAAGCGATCCAGAGCAAGTGAATTATATAGGAGCTCAATATGGACGATGAGGGGGAAACAATCACTACTCCAATACATATAACCCCAAGTGGAAGAATTACCCTAACTTCTCATGGACAAACAATACTGGAGGATAGTTCAGACCTTAATGACAACTAGGCTTCTAACAAGATAAACTAAGCTCAATGGAATCCAAGTTGGATAAAATTTTAGACACTTGGAACCTTGGATGATGCACAAAAGAGTTTGGAAAGTAGATTTGAACAAGTAACAAAGAACTAAGCCTCTTCTATCCATAATCTAGAGGTCCAGGTAAACCAATTGTTAAATGCTTTCTCTACGTGAAATAAGGGAATTCTTCCTAGTACTTCGGGAACAAAACCGCAGGAGAAATTAAAGGTTATTACACTTCGAAGTGGTAAGGCACTTAAAATACCCACAAGGACAATAGAGGAGCCCCTACCTCCTGTTGAGAAAGATCAATTAAAGAAGAAAGAAGTGAATATGAGCAAACACCCTCCTTATGTCGCTCCTCCACCATATCCCCAAGATTCTTTTCCCTCAATGATAACAAAAGAATAAGCTGGATGTGCAATTTGCAAAATTTGTAGAAATTAAAGACATTACAGATAAATCTCACATTTGTAGAGGCTTTGGAATACATGTCTAAATAAGTTCAATTTTTTAAGGACATATTATCAAAGAGGCATACTTGGGAAAATACTCAGATGGTAGCTCTAACTGGCATATGCAGTTCCATAGTCACCAGTCAGATCTAAATTGAAGGATCCAGGGAGTTTTACAATACCCTGTGTAGTTAGTAAATTCGAATTCACGAAATGCTTATGCGATTTAGGTGCAATAATGAATCTTACGCCTTTATCAATATTCAAGAAGTTAGGGTAGGGTGAGGTTAAGCCGACATCGATGTTAATTTAGTTGGCTAATCAATCTATTAAAAGACTGTCTGGAATAGTGGAAGACATTCTTATGCAAGTGAACAGTTTATTATTTATGCAGATTTTGTGGTTTTCGATTTTAAAGAAGATAAGAACTGTCTACTAATCCTTGGTCGATTGTTTATGAATATAGGGAAAGTCATAATTGATGTTCGCAAAGGGAAATTAACACTTTGAATAGACGAAGATCAGATCGAAATCAATATAAATAAGGCTTTAAAGAGCCCATCAGCAAGCAACACGTACATGAAGGTTGAAATTATGGATCAAGATTTGTAAAAACAAGTTGAGAGCTACATCACTGAAGAACAGTCAGTGGCAATAGAGACAAATAATGGATAAGAGAAACTTGATTCTAAAGGAGATGATGAGATGGAGGGGTCGGATATTCAAACGCATCAAGATAAATTACTCCAAACTGAAGCACCCATATCACCAACCATAAAAAAACCACCATATTAGTGCTTAAACCTTTACCTGCACATCTCAGACACACCTTTCTAGGTGATGGTCAAATGTTACCGATAATCATCTCAAATCAATTGGATGAGAAACAAGAAGGTAAGGTGGTAACAATTGTGAGAAAGCGAATGAAAGCCATCGGATGACAAATTTTTGATATTCGAGGTATAAGCCCAAATGTTTTCATACACTAAATAAACCTTGAGGAAGGATGTAGAATAGTAAGGGAGCATCAACTAAGGTTAAACCCTAACAGGAAGGAGGTAGTCAAGAAAGAAATAATAAAACTCTTGGATGCAGGGATAATTTATCCCATCTCCGATAGTGAATAGGTCAGTCCAGTACAATGTGTACCTAAAAAGGGTGGAATGATAGTAATAGAAAGTGAGAGTAGAGAAGTAATTTCAACAAGAACAGTCACAAGATGGAAAGTGTGCATAGACTATCGCAAACTTAATTCAGTGACTAAGAAAGATCATTTTCCTCTCCCGTTCATAGACTAGATGATAGAAAGGGTGGCTGGTCATTCATTTTATTGCTTCTTAGATGGATATTTAGGATACAATCAGATCTTCATATACTTGATGATCAAGAAAAGACCACATTCACCTGCCCTTATGGTACTTTCGCGTACAGACGGATGCTTTTTAGACTATGCAATGCCTCGGCTACATTTCAAAGATGTATGATGTTTGTTTTCGCCAATATGATCGAAAATATAATGGAGGTGTTCATAGATGATTTTTTTAGTTTTTGGAGACTCTTTTGAAATGTGTTTAATCAATTTGGATAGAGTTCTTCAAAGATGTGAAGAATAACACTTAGTGCTGAATTAGGAGAAATGTCATTTCATGGTATAAGAAGGGATAGTGCTAGGGCATAAAATTTCACACCAAAGATTTGAAGTTGACATAGCAAAAACAGAAGTTATAAAGAAACTTCCATCGTCAAGTAATGTAAAAGGTGTGCGAGGATTCTTAGGTCATACAGGATTTTATCACCGATTTATCAAAAATGTCTTACTAATTACAAGACCTTTGACAAACTTGTCAGTCAAGGATGTGCCTTTTCTATTTGATGACAAGTGTATGTCTGCTTTCAACAAACCTAAAGAGGCATTAATATCCATACCAATTCTATCACCAATGAACTGGACACTTCCATTTGAGATTATGTGCGATGTAAGTGACCAAGCTATAGGTTATATATTAAGCCAAAGGAAAGATAAAAGATTGCATGCGATCTAATATGACAGTAAGACCCTTGCAGGACCTAAGCTTAATTACACCACCATAGAGAAGGAATTACTCGCAGTAGTGTATGCATGTGATAAATTTTGAAAATAACTTTTGGGATCAAAGGTAATCGTATTAACCGATCACGCAGCGCTAAAATACTTTTTCAAGGAAAAGGATGCAAAATTAAGACTCATTCGATGGATGTTACTTTTACAAGAATTTGACATAGAAGTGAGAGATAAAAAGGGAGCAGAAAATGTGGTTATAGACTACTTATCCAAACTGGAAGGAGAGGAATGCAAGCCACGCGAAGATATTAATGAAAATTTCCCAGATGAAACCCTGATACTACTCGAGAGTTTGGCTATACAATGATTTTCCGATATCGCTAATTATGTTGCCAGTGAAAAACTTCCTTCGATCTATCATACCAACAAAGAAAAGATTCCTACATGATTGTAACTGATATCTATGGGATGAGCCAATTTTATACAGAGCTTGTGCTGAAGGGTTTATGCGACGATGTGTTCCAGAGGAGAAAATGTTAGACATCTTGAAACAATGTCATGAAGGTCAATATGCTGGATGTTATGAAGCTAACAAAACAGAAACTCAGATACTCAAGAGTGTATTTTATTAGCCACAATTGTTTAAGGATGCTCAAACTTTCATGGAACAATATGATCAATGCCAAATGATAGGTAACATCTCTAAAAGGGATGAGATGCCTTTATCCAACATTTTAAAAGCGGAAGTCTTTGATGTATAGGGCATCGACTTTATGGGTCCTTTCTCATCTTCAATAGGAAACATCTACATTCTAGTGGGGGTGGATTATGTTTCGCATTAGGCTGAAGCAGTGGCATCTCCAACTAATGATGGAAAGGCGAAGCAAAAGTTCATCAAACGATTATTCAATCAGTTTAGAGTGTCACTTACGATAATAAGTGATGGAGGTACACATTTCTGCAACAAATTTTTTGATGCCCTCTTAAAAAGATATGGAGTGCACCACCATATTGCTACACCTTACCATCTGTAGACCAGTGGCCAAGTGGAAGTTGTCAATCGGGAACTAAAACAAATTTTGGAAAAGACTGTGAACAACTCCAGGAAGGATTGGGCAATAAAGCTAAACGATGCCTTATGGGCTTATAGAACTGCTTTCAAAACACATATCGAAATAACTCCTTATAGGCTCGTGTATGGAAAAGCTTATCATTTATAGGTCGAACTAAAACATTGGGCTCACTGGGCAATAAAAACGTTAAATTTTGATTAGAAGCAAGCAAGTGAAAAATGACTTTTACAACTGGACGAACTTGAGGAGTTTCATTATAATATGTACGAAAACGCGAAACTATACAAGGAAAAGGTAAAGAAATGGCATGATTCCTGTCTTAAACAAAAGGAATTTAAAGTAAGAGATGTAATTCTGTTATATAATTCATGGTTGAAGTTGTTTCTAGGAAAGTTAAAATCTCGATGGAGCGGACCTTTTACAGTTATTCAAGTTCTTGATCATGGAGCCCTCAAATTGGAAATTACTAACAAGGAAACTTTTAAAGTCAACAGGAATCGTTGCAAACCATATTTTGGAGGAGCAATTCCCAAGGACAAGCAAGTGATTTCCTTTTGTTAAAACAATTAAGACATCTCCATAGATGTAAGGTCAAGATAATGACCATAAATTAGCATGTTTAGTAGTTCGATTGAAATTGTTAGGTTTAGTTAGAGTTGTTTTGAACTTCTAATAAAACTTTAGTAATTTGAATTGATCTGGGATCACGACTTCTCTCACTCTCTTTAAGCAATTCCAATATAAGACAATAGGCTCAAGGCGTCCAACTGCTTCCTCCAACACCATCCCCGCCTCCATCACCATAAGGCTTTGTTTCTAAACCTTTACTTTTTAAGTTTAGTCCTTATTTTATTCTTGCTCCTATGTGTGTTTGTTTGCCTCCTTCCAATGTTTCTTCTTCCCATGTATGCCTTCGAGTAAAAGACTAGGTCCATACTCAATAAAAATAAAACAAAAACAAAAAAATTGTGTCTAATAAAAGCTACCGAACTTGTAAATAGCTTGACTTTTCATGAACACGTATTTAGGAGAAGTTACAGAGTTTCAATGACCAAAGAATTATTAATGTGTGTGTACAATTAAAAAGGGTGAGTAACTTGGCATTTGAGTTTTGATTAATATATATGTTTCGTCCAGAGCTCCTAGATGCAGATTTTGCATGTCGATCATTTGAAATAACTTGAATGATTATGTTTAAAGTTAAATTTATTTCATGAACTTGAAGCTATTATCTCATTATTGCATTGTGTGCTTTGTGATTTTTGTGTATTTGGTGTCTAGTTTGCTTGAGAAAAAGCAAACATTTAAGTATGGGAATGTTAATAAGTGTAAATTGCATCATGTGTTAGGGCTTATTTTGACATGTATTTAAATGTTAATTCAATCTTTTAGTATGTGTTTAGGTTAGAATTGTGTTAGTTTGTTAATTATTGGTGTTTAAGTGTTTTTATGGGTTAGTACAAGTCTTAGAGCTTAAATATTATGTTTTTAAGGTACCTTGATGTGTTTGTTAGTATTTCAGCGTCAACATCAAAGAATAAAGAAGTTTAGGAAACATTCAGGCCGAAACAAAGACCCAGGCCATGATCATGACAAAAGCATTAGAGTTGGCCCACAATTGTGGCGTATATGCCACGATCGTGACAGGAGCCTAGGACAAGGCCCACGATCGTGACAGAAGGCTCATATATGGCCTATAATTATGGCCTGCATCGGGCAGACATGCAAACACTAAAAAACATCAAGTTTTAAATGATTTTTTAGACCTTTTGGACCCCAAAAAAACCCTAATGTTTTTAGAACATAAAAGATATTTAAAAGAACTAGACAAAGAAGCAGGGAGAGCTTTTGACATCAGCCGTCTTGAAGAAAACCTAGAGAGAATTCATTGAGAGATTGAGAAAGAGAAGAAGGAAGAGAGAAGTGGAGAAGAAGCCGACTCGACGTACTTCCTGGATCAAGAGGAATCCCAACGTCGCTGCCTCCAGTCCTCCATTTTGATTGTATTTCCTATTTATTTTCAGTTTTATCATTGTATAGAATTAGATTGAATAGTTGATGATAGCATCTAAATGTTGAGGATGTTCTGAACTCACCTTTGGAGTTTTATTCTTTATTAAATGAAATCTGATTGTTTTTATGTTTTTTGGATTTATTGTGACTAAATTTTATGATTGCATAATTCGGTAATAAACTAAGAGGGTGAATCAAATGAAAAATAATTAAATTAGGCTAATGAGAGTTAGATAATTTAATAGAATAAGAATTAACTCAAATCGGTAATTATGCGAAGAGAGATCTTGCATAGGTTCCTGATCGTTTATTGGAAAACTTAAGATCTAATTAGGGTTTTGGATAGATTTTTAATCAAGAGGTTTCAATTTCCATAATCTGATTAGGGTTCACAGTTTAAGGTTAATGGTTATAACTCGAGAGAGAGTAATCAGCCTTAGGATCATCTAGAACTAATAATCCGATAATTCATAATCAATTAGGTTAGCATTAAGGATAGGTAAAATTCCCTTTCTCTCAATTGGTAATTCTCTTAGGTTGATTTTTGGGTGTGTGTTGCAATTGCTAAATTACTAATATTTTCGTGATTGATTCTTAATTTGATTTGATTGATTGAATTGAATTCACATTTTTGTTTCATTATATTTTGAATTTTTACGATTTACTTTGGCATTAGATTTTAGGATTAGATTATCCCTTCTCGTGGAATCAACACCTTAGGTACTACGCAAGCGAACCATGCGCTTGCAGATTATTAAGAGTATTTATTAAAACTTACACACATCAAACACCAGATCAATACTTGTGAGTAGGATGGCCTAGGTAAATTTTAGAACTTTTTGGGCACAACAGCAAATAGACTCAAATCCTACCCAAACCCTAAAGCTTTATAACTGGAGGAAGAACATCAACAAGAGGACAATTAGGAAAATAAGTTTAAGAAGGTGCAAACTAGAAGAAACAATAGGAGCAATAGGAAAAGCTTCAAAGGTAAAGGCATTTTTAAATGACCCTTATAGTTTTGAATGTAAGAGGAATTAACAGGTCATCAAAGTTTAACGCTTTAAGGTATTTTGTGATAAGGGAAAATCCTATATTGTTTTTTCTTTTAGAAACTAACATAAAAAAGAGAACCTGAATAAGTTGAATTACTTAGGAACTCAAACTACTATTAATCACCAATTCCATAATTATGGAAGAATTATCATATGTTATAATGGGATATAGTGGATATGGAACCTTTAGAAATCAATGACCAGCTCATTCACATGAAATTGGTTTTTAAATTGGAAAACTTTAATGCTTTAGCTAACTTTGTGAATGGTTTCATTACTACTTTCTAAAGCAATGAGACTTGGAGCTCCTTAAAAAGGATGAAAGCTTCTGCTTTAAGCTTATGACTAGTATGATTATTTTAAAATAACTCTTTATAGGTCAAAAGAAAATTTTAATTGCAATATACTCAATTATAATTTAGATCTCTTTGATTATTCCAAAGAAGTGGAGCTCACTGATCTAAAATATGAGGGGCACAGATTCAGTTGGAGAAATAAATAAACATCAAGATGGTCCATTAGAAAGAAATTAGATAAAGCTCTAGTGAATGTGGAATTGTTAACCTCCATCACTGAAAGCAAAACTACTTTTATAAATCTTTGTTTCTCTAATCATTCTCTTATTAAGATTAATAATCTTTTCAGAAAGGTTAGTGTTAATCATCCTTTCAGGTTTAACAATTTTCTTGTTAATATGGAAGGATTTTAAGATGCTATAGATAAAGGCCTGAAAAGAGAAGTGATAGGTATAAAATAGCATGTTTGTCTGAAAAAACTCAAAGCTATCAAATAGGAATTAAAGTTACTAAACACTAAGAAAAGTTATAACACTAAAAAGGTGATTAAAGAGGCCAGGAATAGACTCGTCATTATTCAAAACTCATTAGCATGTAATCCTGGTTGTTGTAACTTGGCAGATGAGGAGAAAACTGCTTTTAAACACTTCCTAAAAATGTTAAACAATCACAGCTCCTTGATTCAATAGAGAGCTAGAGTTAATTGGATAAACGAATATGAAACATGTTAAAAAATTTTCTTTAATGCTCTCTTAGCTAGAAGAAATATCAACAGAATCAGTTTTATATAAGCTAAATATGGTGAAAGAGTCTACAAACAAGATGAAATTAGAATGGAAGATGTGGATTTTGTAAAAAAAAAAATAGATCTGGGAGGGACTCAAACACATTTGTGGAATCCCTGAGGCAGTTTATCCCTACCAGGATATCAAAGGGAGAAACCAATAACTTGATCAGACTAGTGAGTGACAGGGAAATAGAGACAGTGGTATTCAAAATGAATAGGTTTAAAGCTCCTGGACTAGATGGTCTTAATGGGAACTTCTATTACAAAACATAGACTAAGATTGGAAATATTATTAAGGAAGTAGTATATGAATTTTTCAAGAAAGGGGTTATACTGAAAGAGATAAATAAAACTTTTGGATGCCTAATACCCAAAGTTCCTAATCCTCCTTCCTTTAGTGAATATAGACCAATATATTGCACTAATTTCATATAAAATATCATTGATAAAGTGTTGTCTAATAGGTTGAAACCAAATTTGAAATATTTAATTAATGATAACCAAGGAGCTTTATTAAGCAATAGAAATGTTAGAGACAATATTCTTATTATACAAAAGCTTATGAAAGGCTATACTAGGAGAAATTGTCCACAAAATTGTGATATCAAATAGGATCTCTATAAAGTTTTTAATAGCATCGACTGGAATTTCATTCTACTGGCACTTAAAGTCTTCAATTTTCCCAAAATGTTCATAGCCTGGATTAAAGTTTGCATCACCTCTCTATCCTTTGGAATTATAATTAATGGAAATCCTACTGAAATGTTCAAGGGATCCAATGGACTCAGGCAAGGGGATCAGCAAGGGGATCCCCTTTGTCCCTACTTGTTCATAATTTTTATAGAGATTTGAACACTCTTTTTGAAGCATAATGTCTGTAGTGCCTCAAATTTCAAGTATCACTCTAAATGTAAGTTGATTTCTTTAACAAACTTATGTTTTAAAAATGATCTTATCTTGCTAAGGAAAGTTAAATTTAACTCAATATCCTTAGTGATGAGTACCTTGCAAAGCTTAAAGGAGCTTTCTAGCCTTGAACTTAATTTCAAAAGTTTTTCTTTATCTTGTCTAATAATGTTGAACACCTTTTAGATGTTATGGCTCACATAACTAAAATGTCTAAACTAAACTCTCCTTTACTATATTTAGGACTTCCAATCTCCACTATAAGGCTTTGATATAAAGAGTGTTTCTCTTTGATTGAAAAAATGTAGAAAAGACTTGTGGTTGAATAAAACTCTTTCATATGGTGGTAATCTCTAATTGCTGAAATCAACCATTTCCTTAATATATCCGTACTAGCGCTCCTGTATTTTCTTATCGAAAGGACTTATTAAAACTGTGGAAAGAATGATGAAGCAATTCTTATGGGAAAAAGAGGGAAGGTAAAAGAGGGGTTACAAAAGTGAGATGGAAAGACATTTTTAAGCCAAAGGAAGGAGGAGGACTAAGACTGGATATAATAAACAACAGCAACAGAAATTGAATATTGAAAAGGATATGGAGAATTTTAAGTGAGAAGGAATCATTGTGGATCAAATGGATCCACAACTACATTATGAATGGAAATAGTCTTTGGGCTTTACTTCCTAAATCTACTTACTCCTTGTTCTTTAATCAGATGCTAAAATTGAGGGAGCTTGTGCAACCATATGTAACCTGTAACATAAGGACATGAGCTCTTGCTTCTCTTTGGTTTGATAATTGGTGCGGACAAGGAGCTCTCATCCATAATTAATAGACAAGGACTCCACTATCCAGTTTCTCTAGGAAAGCTAAAAATAAGGACAAAATAGATAATGGAAATTGGTCTTTAATTCTAAAGAGGATAAGGAACTTGTTAGTCACTCAAAACCCAAATTCTGATAATGAAGACAATTATCAATGGCATGGCTTGTTGTGGCTGAATTAAAAAATAAGAAACTAAGGAATTGATTTATAGGATAGGTACAATGATGAATTGGTGCAGAATGGTTTGGAGCAAAAGCCTAAAGGCTAGTGTCAGCTTCTTGCTATGGCTAACAATATTGAATAGGCTTAGAATAATGGATAGATTAAATTTCCTATCCATCTTAGAGTATGCGTTTTATGAAATTCAGAGGATGAAGATAGGGACCATTTGTCAAATGCAATACCTTTAATCAAATATTGCAGAGGATCACTGGACTGTATCAGTATAACATCGACTAAGACAAACTAGCTGACATTATCCAAAGGATACAACATAAGCTAAGCTCCAAGGAAGACAAGAAAATATACATGATGGCAATAACAACCTATTTTTAAGAGACATCAATGGAAAGAAAATCCAGAAGATTTGTAGGTAAGCCCAATACTTATCCACTTTTATAGTGCTAATAAAAGCACGCATAAAGGATTAGATTATCATCAATCAACTTGCAAGAAAATGCAGTAGAAGACTGGCAAGTTTATAGAGAATCTAAAACCTTAAAGCAAGTTAAACTTATTTCATTCTCCTAGTATTTTTAGTTATAATGTAGAGCCTATAATGTTATATGTTGTATTTGAAGAGGAACCCCAACTAGTGAATTTTTAATAACTAATTTCTTTATCAATATATTTATTTACTTCTTTTAAAAAAACATCTATATCTAATTTAAATTTATTTGTGAATGACTCAATAAAGCCTACTTGTTAGTAGACCATAGCTTAGGTAAAGTAAGTTAAATAGGGTGCTCAAGAGAGACTTACAAGATCTTTCTAATATGGTGAAACCTATTATGGGATTTTATATCTTAGTTTATTCAAAGGGATGTTAATAATATTAGAGATATAGGTTAACCAACTGGAGACTAGATGGTTATAGCTCAAGAGAGTGTAGTTTCAGTATCTAGGTAATCCTGTTAATTCAAAAAATATACAATCTAGGTTAAACAAATAATGAAGTCAAAAGTACTATTAAAGGAAGTACTAATCTAAATGAAGATATTTGATTGAATTCTCTTTAATAAATTATCATATTGTTGATTTTATAACCTATTTGCTAGATTTTAGTTTTAATTTATATTTTATTATTCAAAATCTATAATACTATTTTTTATAAATTGTCCTTTTACTAATTATGGTTTTATATTTTCCAATTCATTTCTATTCTTTATAGGATTTGACCCTTATTAATAATTATATTGTTTACTGATGATATATGTACTTCTTTAACTAGTGAGTGATAGATTTGTAATAGGCAATACTTTACGAGTAACTTTCACAAGGATATACACACTATGCACTTACCAAGTTTTTAACATTGTTTCTAGGAAAGCAACTAGTTTTACAAAATCCATTAACTATTTTTTAGTATTATATATTTGTTTTCTTATTTCATTTCATTTCATTTTTTAGTTTTATTCTCTAATTTTTTATTATTTTATTTCAAATTATGCTTTATTTCACTTTTATTTTAGGGGATTCCTTACTATATGATAAGAAATCGACACTCCACTTTCCTGAAAGAAGATCCATAACCTGATGAACACTTTGTCAAAATTAAAGGGGTAAATTAAGAAACTAGAGATGCAATAGATACTCTATATGAAGCTATAAAAGGAGAGCATAAAATAATGGTAAAGTATGCTAAACCATCTCTTATGGGTACATAATCGAACATTACATTACTGGAGAATAATTTTAGCTATTTCAATATCAAGCCTAGCATAATCCAAATGCTAAAATACAATTTTCAGTTTAATGGAATACCAAATAAGGATCTCAATCATATGTCATAAACTTCTTAGAGATTTATGATATGTCCAAGATCAATGGAACCATTAAAGATTTCGGGTTTATTTTTATTAAAGATTAAAAGTATTACGAGCCACATTTGTTACCATTTAAGAGAGTCTTGTGAAGAAAATTCTTATCAAATACGATAAACCTTTCAAGACAACAAAGTTAAAGAAATAGATCTCTTCCTTCTAGTCGTTTAACATTGACTTATATGAAAGATGTGAGAGATACATGGATTTGTTGAGCAACTTTTAGATCATAGATTTCTAACATAAATGTAAGTCCAAACCTTCTATAGGAAAATGATAGACGCTGTAATGGGTGGAACTATGAACAATAAGACTCTGAAGACTACTTAAGAAATAATATAAGAAATGGAAATGAAACAATAACCAGTGATAATCAAGAAGAGAGAGCAAACAAATCAACAAGGATCTATATAGGCAATATAACTTCCCTAAAATTAGATGAGTCGTTATCATTACTTTAACTAAGCAATGTACCTTATTTTTTTGAAAGAGAAAATTAATAATATTATACGAACACCACAATTGAGTGTGGAACCATGAAAGTATTAAAGACTAAGGCTACTAACAATCTCTTAAGAGATAAGAAAAAAATCAAACTGGTAGGTATATAAAATTAGCTTATGATCCAATTGATAGCCATATATGTACTAATATGACTAAAGATTCCTTTCCTTAGATTTTAAAATCCTCAGGTTGCTTTCTTTTTTCAAAAGGCATATATGGTGTAGCTAAAAGCAAGTTTGAAGATAATAAGATCCTCTTTGTTGTTGTAAGACACTCCTAAGGTCCATTCAACTATTCTTTGTCAATTAGACTTATTACAAAATATGTTGCACTTGATTTGAATTTTTTTCCAACATGTTGGGGGTTGGAACAATTGAACAAAAGATGATTAAAGATCCCATTGTCTTGGCTACAAAGCCTGCATAACTTATTCAAGGTGATGTTATCTTTTAATGTTTCTATTATACTTAGTTTTTTAATGTAAATTAGCCATAGTATAAATGAAACTTTGAGGAGATTACATTTCAACTAGGTAATTTTGTCTCATATCACCCTTTAGAAATCATTGGAGAATAGTTTAAAGTATGATATATTGGTGAATGCTCTAAAATTATGTCTAAGTTATGCAATTGAGTCTTCAATTTCTAATCTAAGGTTATATATAAGTATATTGTTCATATAAATGGCGAGGCCTCTTAATTTGTAGCTCTAGTTCTTACCTTGAATGATTATTTTAACTTTAGCATTTATATGAATAGATGCTTATCGATATTATCACTTAGAAGTTTAGAAAAAAGGCTTTTGTTCGATTTAGGGTTGTGTCAAGTATACATCTAATTTAGGTTCCATTTTTCAAAAGTTTTTACCTCTTAGGTAAAGTGAGAGTCTATTGGATCTAAAAGAACTCCTTATCGTTGAATAGCTTCCAAATTCTCTTTCCAAAAGTATTTTGATATGATTTTTTGTTAGTACAATGCCTAGTCCTCCATTTGCCTTAGGTTGATAGAATTCAACGCATTTAAACTTAGCTCAAATTATGTATGATACTTTCCATAACCAAAGAAAGTTCTTGAATATCTTAATATTGAAATGGGTAAACTAAGAGCGAGGGAAAGAAGTGAGCTCTAAAATAGATGAAGATTGTTAAGAATGGATGTTATTTACTAGAGAATTCTAGTATATGAGGAGGGAATTATTCATATAACTAAAAATTCTTTTATGTGTTAGGTCTACAAGAGGTTGGGTCAATTCTTACAAAAAAGTCTTTTATTAGTTATAGGCACTTCAACGCACTTCAAGGGACTATTGCCCTTTGAGTCCTATGAATTTTGAGAGATGTGCTACTTAGTTTTTCATTAAGCAAGTAAAATACCTTAGAATGGACTAGATGAATCCAAATATCAGGAAGTCAGTGTGCATTCAATCTAAGAGGGAGAGGGAAGCTCGTTCATATCGAACTAGATATTGAATACACTTAAGATAGTAAAGAGAAAGCACTAAATATTAGTAATGTCCTTCCTCCTTTCTTTTTTTGGCCTTATCTCCCAGTCTTGTTCTTATTTTTTAATTTTATCCTATTATTATTCCCTCTTTTGGTGAAGGCAAAGGGATTATGGTCCATTTAATAATGGTTTATTATGTTGCCAGTTACCACCTTTCTCAAGAGAAGGAAGTGTCTCAACCTTAGAATAAATGGCTCTGTTTACTTGCCAGTGTAGGTGGCTTCTAATTGAGACGCTACACATAAAGATCTAGATACCTTATCTACTTCTAAAAATCCTTGTCTATGGATTCCTTTTTAGGCTACTTAGTTAACTAATAATGAGAAAGGCCTTCGAAATGATTTGAGGACTAGTGATTTTTAAAGTCTACTTACTGAGAGCAATTTTTTTATTAATAGTAAGACTTGACATATTAGAAACTAAATCATAGAAGACATGATGACTGAGACTATTTTAGAGTTTCTTCTAAAAAATAGTAGCAAACCATCAAAATATTAGAGATAAAAGCTCTTGAGCTTCTTGTATTTGTTATAATAGGTAAAATCCTTCTCCTTTTTAATCTTTATAGTTATTATTTGGCAAAGGATTTGACATATATGGTTAAAAGACATGGTGAAAAAGGTTTTCCTTCTCTCAAGCCTCTTGCTCATTTGAATTTTTGTATGGAGTCACCATCGATAAGAATATTATAAATCAGGATGTTGACGTATTATTATAGCCAATTTAAGAAAACGCCAGGGTAATGCCTACATTATGGTGAAAAAGAAAATTTAGTTAATATAATTAAATACTTTATAAAAGTCTATCTTTAAGGGAAAACTCTTTTTGGTCTTCTTATAATGGTAGTTCTTAAATAGCTCTTATGATAAGAGAATATTGTCTACTATGCTCCTGCCTTTAACAAAATTTCCTTTGTTTGAGTTGATGATGATAGGTATGACCTACTAAAGTCTAATATATAGTCTTTTAGAGATGATTATAGAGAACATTACAATAAGAAATAGGTCTATAGTCTTTAATATAAGAGAAGTTAGGGGAATTAGAGACCAAGCAAATAAATATTTTGTTCATTTCGTTAAACATCTTTGCCTTGATGAAAACTCCAATATTAAATTAGAGACTAATTTGCCTGGTAGGTCTTGAGTCTTTTAAAAAATAAAGCATTAAGCCCATCAAGTCTAGCTGCTTTGTGAGAATCCATACTAAACAAAGCCTGATTATGTCTTCTCTAATGAAAGGTTTAGGAAGGGAGCCAACTAAATCATGTTTGATAGAGTTTGAGATGAAATCTTAAATTTCCTACAAAGAGAACAAACTATTAATGCAATTTCCAAGGAACTCCATGAAGTAGTTGGATGTAATAGCCTTCATCTCATAGTGATATGAGGTAATTTATCCTCCAGGAGGTTCACACTTTTGTTGGTATTTCTCCTATTAAGCAAGGATTTAAAGAAATAGCTTGAGCTCCTCTCACTATCTTTCAGCTAAAGCGTCTTGTATTTTTGCTTTATAAAAAGAATTATAGAACTCTAAAGCTTTTAAAAAGGAAACAAAGCCTTATTTCTCTATAACTTGTAAGGAGTTATACGTGAGGTTAGAATAGATGCATTCATAAGATCTTATCAAGAGTCACTACAAGAAAACAGCACAATTTGTGATGTTTAAAAAACGTCACAAAATGTCAAAAAATGTTATAAAATACAATTTGCGACGTTTTAAAAAATGTCAAAAAAAACATCGCAAAATGTGGTGTAGGCAAATGCTTTCTGCGACATGTTTAGCGCCTGTTTGGATGAGCTTATATTAATAGAGCTTTTGTCAGTGGAGCTTTTATCAGTAGAGCTTTTCTGAGAAGAGCTTTTTAAAAAAGCTAGTTGCTTGTTTGGCTGTCAACTAAAAAAATAGCTTTTTAAAAAGAGCTTCATACAGTAGACTGTTTGGCAACATAAAAATAAAAAGCACTTTTATTAA
>JAOQML010117224.1:0-22404 GCA_027568935.1 Erythroxylum urbanii
AAAAAAAATATATACTGAGTTTTAAATTGATAAGTGATGTGATACGCCACCCTCGCGGGGCACGGACTCGGGTATCACGGTCGATATCGGGTTCGGGTTCGGTGAGAGTGGGGTGTTACACTTATCTTCCTCATTAGGAATCAAGGCAGTAGCATAACCCATCAGTTTATTAAATGTTATCTCATATTCTGCCACAGATAAATTGCCCTGCATTATATCCAAAATCTCTTTCACCTTTCTGTCCAGGTAGATATTAGGCACTTAATTCTCCTTGAAGACCCTTAGAAAGTCTTCCAAATTCAAGTTACAAAGCTTGGTGGTACTGCCTGGAACAGTTTTCCACCATTGGTACGCTAGACCTTATAGTAAGGAAACTGTATAGTTGAACTTCTCGTTCGACTCGCAGTCCATCTAATCGAAGACTCTCTCCATCCTTACTAGCTATCCTTCGACTTATGTCTATACTGCCATAGAAGTCCACAGTCCCTTACTTTCTTAGTTTATCATACCTCCTTTCCCTTCTTTTAGGAATTCTCAAAGGCATTCTCTCAGGTCGAGATACAAAAGACTCTCTACTGGCTCCTACTAATTCTAGGTCAACTGATTGTACCACTTGATCACCTATGGCGGATGACCTATAATAGACATTAACTTTTTAGGATATTTCATATCTAATGTTCCTATATGTCACTATGGATGTCAAATCATACTCTGATACTAAGAACTGCAGCACCCCACTCATATCTGACATGTGCCCATACGTCCATCACATATTTGAGCACATGTCCGGTGGAAGCAATGCGCTAGAGCAATCACATCATTTAACATAGCTTCATAATTTAAAACATGATACTCAATGTCTAGAACTCAATTCCTCTTTTCCTTCCACAAAACATAATGTACAATGTAGCATTACATACATTATCCATATATATATAATATCCAAAGACCTATCAGAGTCTACAACTCTGTTTACAAAATATGCTACATGATACATAAATGAGGAACTATACAAAATTCTATATAAATAGTTCAGTCCCAGCTGACCGAACTTTGATTCATTTCTTCTATCCAAAAGCAGTACTAGATCTCTTATAAGTTATCTTAGAAGTTAAGCCTGCTCTCTTGTACCTAAAAAGTTAACGTTGCAATTTTAACGAGTTTTGCAAACTCAGTAAGCTACCCATCGTCGATGGCTCACTCATAACACATAACACATACAATTCATATTTCAATTTCACAACAATTCATGTCATCATATAATGCACATCTTTCACCAATTATCAAATAGCACCAAATAACACTTTGTTCACTTATTCACCTTTTACATTCATAACAGTTCAAACAATTCAATTTAGTTATTCATATAATGCATATTAAATTGTATGCACAATGTTAATGAGACTCACTTCCATTTATTACTTTATTATGACAGAGTGCCTTTTTCACTGTCCTGTATCCATTGTGGATACCGGGCTCATTAATAATTGTCCCTTATCTATTGAGGATACAGGGCTCATTATACATAATGAGCTAAAGCCTCTTACCACATTTTGAGCTTTAAGCTCTTTTTCACTAGCAACTCCGGTCACAACTGCCTTTATGTTATCATGCATCCATGCAGTGAAATGCAACATATGTATTCAATCATTCACTTGTGCTCAATTTTTTGCATTCACATTCACATTCACCATCGGAACTTAGTTTGACATTCAACAATTAAGTTGAGTATCACATATTCTGTCAAATCCATATAGAATGAGAACTTCCAATATATTATTTATGCATAAAACGCCTCGGACATTCAATGTTTGGAATCCACCCATTCACATCACTTAATAATTCAATACAGAATTTAAAACAAACAACTAATCATGTGAGACCATCTAGGTTACTCACAGTTTGCTCCAGATAGCTTATTGCCTTGATGTCCCGGAAATGTCTGGATGTTATCGCTGTAATTGCTCTTCTATATCATGCAATACATAAACATTTACACTTTACTTATTTACACAATCACATTAATACTCAATCATACACATATTTATATGTGTTATGTATAATGCATGCTCAATGACAATCCTAGGTATGTATAACCTTAATCATATGTCTCAATCATTCAAACATTTTCATTTGTATACATCTAGCTTACTTTTAGTTTATACCTCAAATACATTTCATTATTCTTAATTTCCTCAATCAATAAGTTATGAAGGTTGTTCTAACATTGTAAGATCACATAATATCCAATTTTCCATTCACCTTTACTTAATACACATCATTCATCTTATTTGAATCACATTAGCTTTCATATGATCACTTTCATTCATATAATATCTCCAAATTTCCAGATTTGAACACTTGATGTATAATAATTCACTATTAAACTATATACTCAATCATCACCCTAAACATATCACCTATTTAATCACTTATTCCATCATTAAACTAAGTCCATTTCAAGCTTAATTCAAGCCTAAATACATCATGGGAAAGTACCTAACCATTTGCTATTTCAAATCACACATAAAAGAAGCATATTTCACTTAACAACCATTCCCACAATTGTAGATGACTTCCCATGATCGTGGGTCATGAAAACAAAAAGTTTCAGCCCCTTTTAGTCATTGCCACGATCATGGACATATTCCCACGATCGTGGGTTTCTTCCATCCAAAAATCCTAGCCAAGTTGTTACCATTGTCCAGATTTTTCAACCCTTACAAGTTACATCTAACATCTCTTATGCTTAGTCTATCATTTCTAGCTTAATTTCTCATTATTTCTTCTTCATTATCACCTCCATTTTAGCTCAATATCCATTATAGACAAATCATAGTCTATGTTTGATCATGAACACCGAAAATAGAACATTCATTCATATACATTCATCATCAACTTTTTGAACACTTTTTTACTCCATTTTCATCTTCATTTTCACTTCTAAACTATCACCCTAATTTACCTCATTTCAAGACACCACACTACTCCTTTTCTTTAGCTTTAAACTCATTTTAGTTTATCTAATAACAACTATCAAACATTCACATGATCACACATTAAAAATAGAACATGTAAACATCATCCATGTAGAAAATTTTCTGCATTCTTTAGACACCATCGTAATGATCTTTCTATTTCTAAAACATCTCAACAACAACTTATAAATCATTAATCTTCATATATACAAAAACAAGACATTTATATGCTCATTTCTTTACTCACGTTATAGCATATGACCAACTCCATTTAACTTATCAATTTATCACTAACCATCGTCATACATGTTTCATTCAACAAATCATAAAGAATAATGCTTTACACTTACTTGTTTAACTTCAAGGTCTTCAAATCACACTTAACCCTAGCTTTCAAACATCATACGATCATCAACATTCAAGAAGAAATAGGTTGGGTTCTTCAATAACTAGATGAAAACAATGAAATATGTGGAGTGGCAATGTGAAGGATGATGACAAAGCTCAATGTTGAAGGTTGGATTGAGAGTTTCGTGAGATGGAGAGATGAAAATGAAGAGAGCACGTAGCAAAAGAAGAAAATGAAAGATGGTCTTCTAGTATAAGTGTATATCGTGAGATAAGTGGGTTAAAATATGGTAAATAAATGCTTGGTAAGTGTCATGACATTTACCACTTAAATATAAATGCTAATTGGATATTTACTTAAGCTACCATATGATTTTTAATAATCAGTCCACTTGTTCCCAATTTTTTAAACCACTTGTTAGTAAATCCTAATGCCACTTGTCAATTATTTTTACACCCCTGTGTCACTTATTTTTACTCCCATTTGTCAATTGTCCTGCCATTTGGTATTTTTTCTAGTCCAAATTACTCAAAATTATAGAATTTTCTCAATTTTCACTAAAGAAATTATAAATCAATAATTATACTCACCAAATCAATTTTTAAGACATACAATCCATAATTCATATCATAAGCACATTTATAAATCAATTATACTGGGAAAAATGTCAAATGAATGTATGAACAGTCATTGTAATGTGTGCAATAATCAAATTCATGTGTATGTAGCATATTATGTATAAGCATCAATTGTATTTTCCTAATTTTCTCATTAATGTCTCTCATGTACATTATTATAGTGTTCTAACCCTTAGCATGGAAAAACAAGATGTCACATTAGGCCCTCTATGCTCTAGTATTCAAATGGAGCCTGGTGAAAATTCACACACTAAGGAACATGCTTTTGGTGGATTTTTTGCAATTTGATGTCTGGTTTCCACATTTGGCGGAGAAGAGGATGATTTTGCACATACTAAAAACAAACTAACTTCTATTATCTCTTATGTTGAGGAAGCGACATTAAATCCGAATAAGAAGAGATTGTCCTCATTCAGCAGGATGTCCAATAATCCTTTATTCTTCTAAAGCTTCATAGTCCAATGCTTCACCACTAGGAAGGGAAGATGCTTACCTAGGAAAAATCCTACCATAGTGGAGGATCAAGATGTTGCTCCTTTCTTCAGGATCTCTAAAAGAGGTGAGAATAGCATTTCACCATCAAAGCTAGTTGGAGAGAAGTGTAAGGTGGAGCTATCTCCAAGGATTACATTCCAGGTATAATTAATTTTCCCAGACCCCAAAATGGAGTTGGGAATCTCTGTAAGCTTAGGTGACTGCAAGGTGGAAGGGTTTGTGTTTAGCGAAGTGGAGAAGGTGGAGGGCGGTAGGGGAAAGTCTTGATGTTAGGGTACCAATGTGTACATTTTCAATGTTTTGAGATCGTGACAAGGAAAGGTTTTAATAGTTACTTACCATAAATGGTAACAAAACAGCGAGGGAGGAATGTGAAATGACCAATAAAAACTCTAGTTTAGTTCTCAGGTAGGGAGGTTGAACAAAGGCAAGCAATTTGAGCATAGGTTGGAGGCTAAGCAAGAAGAAGGAAAGAATGAGGGAGAAGAGAAGGGAACATGTATGCAACTTTGATCACCCTAGTTCTAAAGAGAAGCTCGAAGAAATCTTTTTAAATTCCATTTCCACTCATTCCTTTATGAGCCATATACAAGTTATTAAAGATAATAGTTTGTAAGCGGGATGCCATTAGCTTAATATTTATTTTTACCCTACTAGTCCTTCACCTTTTAGCATATCAAAGATCTTTCTTACTATTGTGATTAGTATATAATGTTACTTGAACTTCCATCTTTAGAAGTTTAATGAGAAGAGAAGACAATTCAGAAGGAAATTTTTTCCATGTTTACCTTTCCACGTGATATGATGAACCCTATTTTTGCTAAATTAACAATGTTATATTGTTTAGACTTCTACTCCATTTTGTTTACACTTGTCTTTCTAGTAATAGACAACAACAACAACACCCAATGGAAGCCCTCCTAAGGTGTAAGGTCTATGGAGGTCTGATAGTACGTAGCTTTACTCCTACCTAGTAGAGGGGTTATTTCTGATAGACTCACATATAATACATCATGAAGATACTACAAAATTTTAAATAGATGTGCATAAAAAATAAAAATTAATAAATAAAAGATACATAATAATAATAATAATAATAATAATAATAATAATAATAATAATAATAATAAAGTATTGTAATTCAAAATAACATACATTTAGAACATGTCAAAGATTAATAATGCATATATAGACCCATATAAGAGTAACTCTAACCAGGCCAAAAGGTAAAATACATCCCTTATAAGAGTAACTTCAACCAAGCATGTCCATACAGTAAATCCGATAAGTAGGAAACTAAATAAGCTAAACTAATTAGGAGGTAAGTACTACGTAATAAATGTGAAGGACACAGTCTAATAGCATCTACAAGAACACAAATGCCCTTATTAAGAGAAATCCTTTACCTTTATCCTAGTACGTTAAAGTTTCCTATTGTGGGTCAAGCCTTCCATTTTTTCTTTTACAGTCTCTAAGTGTTATTTTCTCGCATTTTCTAACTGGAGCATTAGGATCTCTCTTTAACATGTCTGAACCACTTAAGTCTTATCTCTCTCAATTTGTCATTAATACCTCCACCTTTAATTTTCTCTTATCATTAGATTCTTGACCTTATCTCTTCTGGTAACGTTACAAATCCACCAGAGCATCCTCATCTTTGTCACTAAAAGCTTATTTATATGTGTTTGCTTCAGTGGTATCTTCTTGTCATATAAAACTTCTAATACACTTCTCCATTTGAGCCACCCTAATTGGACTAAATCTTTATCTATCTCTCCATTTCTTTGGATGATAGACCCTAGGTACTTAAAACACTCCTTCCATGGTATAACTTCTTATCAAATCTTTAACTCCACATCAGTAGCCACCTGATGGCCTGAAAAGTTGTATTTAAAGTACTCAAACTTAATCTTGCTCACTTTAAAACCCTTCGACTCTAATATTTCCCTTCAACATTCTAGCTTGACATTGACCCCCTCTCTTATCTCATCCACTAAGACAATATTGCCAGCAAACAATATACACCAAAGCATATCTCATTGAATATTCTTAGTAAACTTATCAATCACTACTACGAATAGAAAAGGGCTCAATGTGAAGCCTTAATGTAGCCAATACCATTAGAAAAATTCTCAATGTCTCCTCCTATCATCCTTACTTTAGTCTTTTCCCTTCATACATAACTATAATCACCTATATATAGGTCATAGGAGCTCCCTTAAACTCTAAACACCTATACAAGATTTCCTTAGGAACCTTATTACATGCCTTTTCTAAATCAATAAAAACCATATGCAAATTTCTTTATCTTTCCCTGTAATATTCCATTACTCTTCTGAGGAGATGTATTGCTTCTTTCATGGACCTTCTTGGCATAAAGCCAATTTTTTTCGATATAGGTGCAACCTTTCTTACTGTCTTCTCAATTACCTTCTCCAATAACTTCATTGTGTGATTAAGTAGTTTGACGCCTCTATAGTTGTTACAATTTTAGACATCTACTTTGTACTTAGATAAAGGAATTAACATACTCAGTCTCCATTCATTTGGCATGTAAGCAAACTCAAGGATCACATTAAAAAGCTTGACTAGCCAAGTAAGACCCTTTAAGACTAGGTTTTTCCATACCTCTATAGATATCTCATCTGGTTCTACTGCCCTTCCGCTCTCTATCTCCCTCAAAGATTTTTTCATTTCTTCCCTACTGGAATAACTTTCTTATTAGTAGGGACCTACTGAATCACCTTATCTAGCTCTTCCTATAATTGACGTTTATGTTCTTCATCCAAACCTACTAGAGGTGCATAAGCATATACCATATTAAGAACAACAATACTCACTAAAATCTTTATGGAGATAATCCTATCATTTGTCCTTTTTATCTCCACAATGTGATTTATAAGTTCCTTAACAACTAAAATACTTACCCCTTTCTGTCATCTTAAAACCCTAGAGTACCATAGTTTGAGCCTATTAATCTCTTTCTCTTTATCCCTATCCACTTTATATCCTAAAAGCATACTATATGAATCTTATACTTATCTAAAATCTCCATTAATCCTAGAAACTTCCCCGTAAGAATCCCAATGTTCTAAGAACTTATTCGTAGTTTATCAACATCTTTTTCACTCTTACAAATGAAACTCACTGAAAAACTAATCTTTCCTCCAACATCGATATACAAATCCACTACTCCTAACCTAATAGCCACTAATAAGTGCTTAAATTTTGATACATATAATTCATTACACTTAGAGATTAATGCTTTAAAATGCTTAAGACACTCACTTTAGCTCATATTTGATTTTAGGTACATTTCAAAAATGAAGGAGCTAAAGTGACCTGAAAGCCTACTTATTGAGCCATCTTCTCAATGTTCTTACTTTATTGTCTTCGTGGATCAAGAAGAAGAAAAAGAGTAAAAGAAAAAGAGACAAGATAGAGCATAAAAGTGGAGAATGGTGCATGGTGGTTCACACCTAGTTAAAATTTATATTATAGCCATGAGTAGTCTCACAGCTGTAATATAAATTGCATGGGTATGAGAGTGATGCCTTATAGGTGTGAGACACCACTAACACTCACACCCATAAAATGTCACTCACCAATGTGACTTTTATAATCACCTGTCCATTGAAAGCAAACTATCTATTTAACCTAGCTGCCACATTCTTTTTAACTTAGCTTTTTAAGGTATAAAGGATAGGTGGGTGATGACAAAGTGGAGGGGTAGCTAGAATGGAATAACGCAACAATAGCGGAGTAAGCCACCTATCCCATTCCATTTTAAAACCTAACTTTTGGAATTTATGATGTGTGGGGTGTGTGACAGCAAAAAGGAGGGGGGAATAACATGAAAAAAATTCAAACAGTGGAGAGAGTGAGCAGCAGCTTCACTCTTCAATTTTAGGCCACCTGTCCTACTCTTTTTAACCTAGTTGTTATCATAAAGAGAAGAGGTCGCATGGATGTGAGACGCTCTCATGCCCATATAAGATGTCTTATGGGTGTGTGACACCACTCACACCCATAAGATATCACTCACTAATGTGATTTTTACAGGAAGTTGTCATTTCAAAGCCAGCTATCCATTTAACCTAGCTCTGTCTTACGCCCATGCAAGATGTTTTATGGGAGTAAGACACCACTCAAACCTATAAGATATCACTCACTAATGTGATTTTTATAGATAGTTGTTCATTCAAAGCCAACTATCCAGTTAACCTAGCTACCACATTCTTTTTTAACTTAGCTTTTTAAAGTATAAAGGACAGGTTGGTGACGAAAAATTGAAGGAGGGGGCAGCTAGAATGGAATAACGCAACATTAGTGGAAAGAGCCACGTTTCCCATTCCATTTTAAAACCTAGCTTTTGGAATATATGATGTGTGTGGTGTGTGATGGCAAAAAGGATGGGAGAATAACGTGAAAAAAACCAGCAGTGGAGAGAGTGGACAGTAGCTTCACTCTTCAGTTTTAGGCCACCTATCCCACTCTTTTTAACTTAATTTTTATCATAAAGAGAAGAGGCTAGAAAATGTGTACAATCTAGGACAAAAAAGGAGAGGAGAACTAAGACAAAAAAAGGAATAACCTGGCTAGAAGTGAGCAAACGAGAGAGGGTGGATAGCAGCTATTCTTCATAATTTTCTCTTATGTTTTCAAGATGGAAAGAAGCAACAATAACTATTCTTCTTGGAGATTAACAGAAAAGATGGAAGGCTAATATCTTATCACCAGTTCGAAGGTGAATTCAACACCTAAGTCACGGTTAAGCTTATCTCATCTTGTTATTATTGAATCTCTTTTCGGATTGTTATTGTTGTTTGTATTGATTGAATTGAGTTTTGTAAAGTTAATCATGATACGTTATTTGGATTATTCTATTACAAACATACTACTATAATGTTGAATATAATCCGTAATTGTTATATTTGATGTTCGTTAGTAGCCATTAATGATATTGAATCGTTAGGAACAACATAACTTAGGTTAGATAAACCGAACATGTAAGTTACTGCCTGTATTGATCCGTTTTTCACCTCCTAATATGCCTACCAAATTGAATCTAGAGATCGTATCCTAGGTAATTCAGTGGCTAGATTTAATTAATGAGCATATCGTAATTAAAGACAACTTAAGGGAAAACCAAGATTATCTGAGTGTATTACTAGTCCACGATCAATATTTTGAAGAGAGGTGTCAAAACATTAGAATGATGGGATATGTTTAATCGTCTCTAGGCCAAGATTGATCCTAGAACCAAACTTTACACACATTTAACAATTTTACCATTTTTTATTGTTTTTTTATAATTTGTTTTCTCTAGTTTAATTTTACTTTATTTTCTTAATTACGTAAAAACCTAAAACCCCCTTTTTATTTCCTTTGCATCAATTAATTTCATTACAAGAATTAACTAAAAATTCCTTATGGAAATGATCTCGACTCACCACTTCTACAAGTTTTTAGTGTGCAAAGTTAGGTAATTTTGCAGTGCACTCGACACACATTGTCACCCTACACAAGCTGAAGAAGATGGGTCCTAAATGCCCCTAATGACTCCAATTAACTATAAAGAGTAGATAATCCTATGTAAGGAAATAGTAGAGTAGAAAAAATATAAATCCAATATGGCCTACTAATAGAACACTAAGAAAAAGAAACTAGCAAAAATAAAAAGGAACAAGGGAAGTAGCTAATATATGTATAGGAATTTGAAGCACGTAACTGTTGGGAGGGCACAACATAATACACCAATCAACGCATATCTAAAAATACCCTAAATTATAAAATTTTCCATAAATCAACAATTTTGCCAATCCTTTAATGAGGTCAAAGGGTCTGCACAAGATTGACACATAAAGAAGAAGAAAACATAGTCCAGCGCGACAACAGTGATAGAAGAAACGATTTTCAACACCCAAAAATAATCTAGACTGTAATGTTTACTAACTACAATCTTCGTAAATTATAAGTAATCACTTAATGGAGAGAGAAAAAGATACAATAAAGGAAAATAAACAAAGGGGAGGGACAATAACCAGATCCAAACTCACCAACCAAAGCGTGGAATGAATATCTTAAAAAGCATTCAACAAATTACCAGATACTAAATGAACAATTCCACAAGTCATAACATAAAACACCAAAATCAGGGCATCGGAAGCTGGATATTTTTCACCAAGTATGGCACGTGATAAGTGCTTAATTGATTATGAAATTATCACATAACACTTAGCGATTATTCGTATAAAATTGCTCAAGATACTTACTCTCACTCATGTGTGACTTTAGGCACAATTTCGATGCAAAGAAGTTAAAGTGAGTTGAAAGCCCTATATTTTGGCCATTTTCTAAAGATTAATATTCACTAATCTTCATAGAGTAAGAAGAAGAAAATTAGAGCAAGAAGAAAACAAATTCAGCTCAAAAGAAGTGGAACCATAACAACTAGATAAATAAGGTGGATAAAGAAAAATATCAAAACGACGATGGAAGCATGAGCAAAACTCTAGCAATATAGGAAGCACCAAAACGCTAGCTATTAGGAGATAAAATGCAGCTCACATGTACATTGCATGAGTGCATAAGTACTAGCAAAATGGCACGCAGCAGTTGGCAACAAGAAGCATGGATGGATAAAACGCAGGCAATGGAAAAAGGTCAAAAACACAGAGCATGAAGATGGAAACAATGTAGTGCAGACGTGAGGGACCACATAACCAAAACCCACAGTAACAAGTAGTAAATAGTGAAGTGGACCAAGAATTAATTAAAAACATAGAACAGAAGCGCAGAAGAGAGGGTAGCATAGGTTATAGAGAAAATAAAGAGTAATAGTAAGCAGGTGAGGTAGCAAAAGAAGGGTTTTGGCTAGGACATTATTTCTTAGGGCTGAAGCATTTTTTAAGGAGAGACCCATGAAAGGCTAGACGTCCCTATACCAGTTTAGAGGTGACATTGACGCCAATAACTCAGGTTAAGTATATTTCATTATTTTTGTTATTTCTTTCTCTCATTAGAAATTGATTGTGTTATCATATGTTAATTAATTTGGGTCTTGTGTATGGATAATCATATTCTCATTATTGTTCGGTTATTCATGTATGAACCTATTGGATATTGTGAAAAGATGATTTTAATGCGTTCATTGAATTGTTTATTTGCAAGCCCATTGCTAAATTTTGACATAATTCGTAACTATTATGTTGAAATTCATATGTAGCAATTAATGATTCATAATCATTAAGGATGACATGACCTAGGTTAAATGATGCATCATATGTGGTTGTTGCCTTAATTAATTGGTTTTTCTAATTTATAATGCTATTGCTTAATTGAATCAAGAGATCGTATCCTAGGTTTTTCGGTAGTTAGGTTTAATTAATGATTGTATCTTGATTAAATACTACCTAAGGGAAAATTTGTGTTAATTATTAACCCACGATTAATAGTTGCTAGGAGAGGTTTGAGAACAAAAAATCAATGAAATATGTTTAATTAGGGTGTAGGTCGAGATTGGACCAAAGAACCAGGTCCCTTCCAAATTCCCCACTTTTGTCATTTTTTACATGTTTTCTTTACATTAATTTTTTTAATTATTTTAGCTTTATTTTATTTTCTTATTTCTAGATTCCAAAACCCTTTTAACCTAAACATCGATTAATTTCATTTCAATAACTTTACACATACTCTCTGTGGGATTGATCTAGACTCACCACTTCTATAGTAGTAGTCTAGTTTTTATTTTCACTAGAGTTACGATGCATTATCAATTTTGGTGTTGTTATCGGAGAGTTCGGTGTTTTAGTTTTTTTTGTGATTTTAATTGATGTTTTGTATATATTTGTTCGTAATTGGTTTTTTTCAGTTATTTCAAGATCCTTTCATTGTTTTGTTTTGTGTTTATGATTTATATAAAAAAATCATAGATGGAAGTAATTTTTTCTTTAACTGTTACTCTCAATCCTATAACCAATATTGGACTGATCAACCTAACTTTAGTTATGGAAGGGATAATCAACAAAGTTACTTCCATGATAGTTTGGAAGATGCACAATAATTCCCATATAGATTAGAAGTTTCTTATCACGATTCAGGTACATCTTTAGACTACTATGTCAAGACCTGTAATGCTACCAATCTTCAATTTCAACAGGGTATGCAGTAGCTTCAAGAGAGTATACAACATACCCAATAGGATATCCAACAATTCCAACAGGATGAAAGGTAATTTTGGTCTAGTTTCCAAAATTGGGAGAGCCAACAAAGCTCAGGTACATCCTTGGAAGAATTAGTAGATAATGTCGCTATTAACACTTTGCAATTTTAGTAGGATGTTAAATGGTTCCGAGAAATATCAATTATTTGGAGCCACAAACTGAAGAAGAGCAGTCATATCAACCCGAGGTGTACCTAATGGAAATTTGTACAAAAACTTTACAAAGTGATGAGGAGCTTGAGAATTTTGAGAGCAATAGTTAAAGAATTGCTTATGTCGAAGAAGTTGAGGAGCTTGAAGCAGAATATGAAACATAATTTGGCTCAAAGGTAAGTAATGATTCCGCAATTATTTTTTAGATTAACCTTTTAACTTTACCTAGTAAACTGTAAGAATTAAACAAAGAAGAAAACAACGAAGAGTCATTCAAATTCTTTCAAGAAAGCATGGACTCAGTAGTGAATGAAACTTGACGGATAGGGAGGATGTTAAATGGGAATAACTGTAATAACTCATATGGAAGTGGCACTAACTGTAATAACTGATGATCACAATTTTGTCACGTAAGGAGAAGAAGGAGTCGAGCCAGCGACACTAAACAAAGGCACTTTTTGAGAGGCAACCCAAGGGAAGTAAATTTCTTTTCTTTACATTTCCACATTACTTTTTTTATTCATGTGTGTTATAGAATTTGTTTGTTTTACTTATTTTAAGTTTTCAATCAAAATGAGAGAAAGAATAAAAAAAAACAATCAAACATTTTCTTATTTGCTGTTGATTCTAGGACTATATAGTCATGATTATAGCGTGAATTAACTAGAGAATTTCGTAGCAACTTTAGCATGTACTTTTACTCTTGTGATTGTTCGATGTGCATTATCTTTAGAGGAGTAATGACTAGCGGTAAACAAAGTTGGAGAGATTTTGAGCCTTATTAGATTGATACATTATTAGTCTCATTGTCTTTGGATAATGTGTGATCTTCATGGCATGTACATCTTAATTTTGCCTTGAATTTCTATTCGAGACCACATTTGTATCACATGTATTAACATGGATTTGATTAGGCATTCTTTGCTTTTCTGAACTACATTAGCCAAATAACCTACCCATTATATGATTTCCCTTTTTGATAAGCCCCTTTGAGCTTTATTTGCCTTTTTTGTGTATTAGCCACATTACATGCTTTAACCTAACCAAATGTCCTTCCCAAGACTTAAAGTTAGTGGAACATTTGTTGATTGTTGAGTTTGTGGATATACAAAAGTATAAGTGTGGGGGTATGTATATGTATGGGTTGGTTATAATGTTGGGATGTTATTTTATCCCTTATGATTGAAATGCCCATGTTAATGTAGCTTATTTTAATTTTCATAAGAGAAAAGAAAAGAACGGAAAAGAAAGAAATCAAAGAGAAAAGTAAAAGAAAAAAAGAAAAGAAAAAGAAAAAATAATTTTTTTAAAATAAATGTATCAAGGAGGAAGTGCATATGTGGTTTATAAGGTTATTCATACTTAATGCATCCTCCTAAAGTTGTATTGAATGGGTTACCTGAGTATGTTGAATATGAGGTGGATGTTGGCTTGGAAAGGACACGTTTTAATGTATTATCATCATTTGTATGAGTGATCCCTTCATATTGGTATATACTTCATGTGGTTTGTGTATGAGAGCTTAAGTTTGAGTTGTGAAACTTGTTTTTTCATTCATCATAATTGATGTATACAATTGTGAGTGAATGTTGGTTTTTAGACTTGATAGTATATTGAGTGTTGCTTGTTTCACTAGCTTTAATTGCTTTTAAGACACTTGACCTAAATACATCTCACCTTACCTTTGCCCACATTACAACCCTAAAAAGTCCTTTGATCCATAATTTTACATGTGAATTTTAATGGTAGAGAAATGAAATGATATGTAAAGTTGTGGATTTCGTGATCATGAATGGAATTGAGTGTACCCATGGATATATTTTAGTTAAACACATTTTTTGAGTCTATCATTAGATTGCTGGATTTTTAAAGGTGTTGAATGTTGATCGATCATGAGTAAAAGCTTGGAACGTTACGTTCTTGTTATGATTTTTGAAAGTCATTCATCTTTGCTTATAATTTATGTATTCTCGTAACATATAGGAACTGAGTTAATGTTTCTGGGTCTTTGAGCTTAATTTTAATGTTTTCCCCGAGGATGACCAAAAGCTAAGTGTAGGGGACATTGATAAGTGCTTAATTGATTATGAAATTATCAAATAACACTTAGCGATTAATGACATGAAACTGCTCTAGATACCTACTTTGACTTATATGTGATTTTAGGCACAATTCGGAAGCAAAGAAGTTAAAATGAGTCGAAAGCTCCATATTTTGGCCATTTTCTGAAGATTAATATTCACTTATCTTCATGGAGCAAGAAGTAGGAAATTAGAGCAAGAAGAAAACAAATTTAGCTTAAAAGAAATGGAACCATAATAATTGGAAAAATAAGGTGGATAAAGAAAAATATCAAAATGACGTTGGAAGCATGAGCAAAACTCCAACAATATTGGAAGCATCAAAATGCTAGCTGCTGGGAGATAAAATGCAGCTCACATATACATTGCATGTAGTGCATAAATAAGAGCAAAATGGCATGCAGCAGCTGGCAACAAAAAACATAGATGGATAAAACACTAGTATTGGACAAAGACCAAAAACGCATAGCATGAAGATAGAAATGATGCGGCGCAGACGTGAGGGACCAAAGTTTCAAAGCGTATAATAACAAGTAGGGAATAGTGAAGTGGACTAAAAATTAATTAGAAAAATATAACAGGAGCACAGAAGAGAGGGTAGCGTAGGTTATAGAGAAAATAGAGAGTAACAATAAGGAGGCAAGGTAGCAAAAGAAGTGTTTCGGCTGGGACATTATTTCTTAGGACTGAAGCATTTTTTTGGGAGAGATCCATAAAGGGCTAGACATCTTGATGCCGATGACACAAGTTAAGTGTATTTCACTATTTTTGTTGTTTCTTTCTCTCATTAGAAATTGATTGTGTTATCCTATGTTAATTGATTTGGGTTTTGTGTATAGATAATCGTATTCTCGTTATTGTTTGGTTATTTGTGTATAAACCCAATGGGTATTGTGAAAAGATTATCTTAATGCTTTCATTGAGTCATTTATTAGTAAATCCATTGCTAGAATTTCAATATAATCCGTAATTGTTACGTTGAAATTCATGTGTAGCGACTAATGATTCATAATCATTAGGGATAACATGACCTAGGTTAAATGATGCATTGTATATAGTTGTTGCCTTGATTAATTTGTTTTTGTAATTTGTAATGCTACTGCCTAATTGAATATAGAGATCGTATCCTAGGTTATTCGGTAGTTAGGTTTAATTAACGATCATAACTTGATTAAACACTACTTAAAGGAAAACTCGAGTTAATTATTAACCCATGATTAATAGTTACTATGAGAGGTTTGAGAACAAAAAATCAATGAAATATGTTTACTTAAGGTGTAGGCCAAGATTGAATTAAAGAACTGGGTCCCTATCGAATTCCCCACTTTTGTCATTTGTTACATGTTTCCTTTACATTACTTTTGTTAGTTATTTTAGCTTTATTTTATTTTCTTATTTCTAAAATCCAACCCCCCCCCCTCCTTAACCTAAACATCGATTAATTTCATTTCAACAACTTTACACACTCTCTCTGTGGGATCGATCTAAACTCACCACTGTTATAATAGTAGTCTAGTTTTTATTTTGACTAACGTTATGACGCGTTATCAATGCATTGAAAATAACAATGTGGAAATGGGAAAAGTTGAAAACAACCTATGAAGTAACTAGATTAGGAACCTAACCAAAAATCAAAATATAGAGATATTGAAAAATCTCTCTTCTTTGTTCCTCAAAACTTGGTTCTTGAAATACAGAGATAAAGGATTTCTAATCTAAGAACAGGATAGGGAAAAAAAGACTTTTCTTTTGTTTGCCTTGTAAAATTAAGATCTTTGTGATGAGATCACATAGATGAATGAAAGAAAACAAGAAAAAAGAAGATAAAGAAATACATAACAACTAAATGAAATGAATGTATAACAACACAAGTAAGCAAACCAAAGTGGGAAGAACTCAAAAAGTTGTGTTTAGAGGAATTTTGTAGATGTTCACTTCCTTCTTCATCTTTCTAGTAATAGGAGTAACAAAAAATACTTATATAATATAATTTTAATTAAAAATATAAATGTTTAATTCAAATTTGTGTCCTAAGAGAAATAAAAGTGCAGTAATTCTTCTTTTGGTGTTATGAATATGTTTTGGATCAGAAGCTTGTGAACAAAGTAAAATAAAAAATATAACCCATCGACACCATACTCTTGACACCCATCGGCACCCATACTCTCGACAACCCTTCGACCACCTTTGACGCCTCACACACTCACCTTTTTTGATGAGAGTCTCCTCCTATTAATCGTTACCACCCACACCCCCTTCTTTTGATAACCCAACCTTCTGACAACCTAACCTTCGACACTCAACCTTTGACACTTTTTTTTTCGACAACTAGTTCGAAAGCTACTCTTATCTTACCTACGGTATTTTACCTTAACATCTTGCTTCTCCCTCTAACAACCTATCCTCTTTCTGCCTTCTGGATAGCTGTAAGTTCACTCTTCCCCTATCATGTCAAATTAATCACCCTACACCTATCGAATCTTCCTCTAACCTTATAGAAATGGACCTTCCTGTAAATACCCAACCTATTCCTTAAGCCAATAAAGACCCCAGTCATCAATATAGTTGACTTTCCACTATTGGAAGGTAATGTAGAAAGGAAACAACAAGGACTGGAGAAGGAGAAGACTACATAGAGATCCATTGTAGGGGATTTTAGGAACTTAGGCAAACTTAGATATATAGAGTCAGATAGGGACAACACTAAAGAGAATGCATATAAAGTGTTGGAAACTGGGCTATGGAACATAATGGGGCATCTAATTCTTATTAAGAAGTGGTAGCTTGAAGTTTCCTTAGCTAGGAGCAAGCTTCACTTAATTCCTTCATGGGTGAATGTTCACAAATTTCCCTTGGAGTATTGGTCTGTGAAGGGTATAAACTATATATTGCCAATAAGATTGGATAACTCTTAGGTTTAGATGAGAATACTGCCTTAATGAAGAGGATTGGGTTCATTAAAGGTTGTGTTGATGTTGATATATCAAGGAAACTTCCAAATACCCTTAAAACTATAAAACTAAATGAGAAAAGACAACTTGTAGAGGATTCAATAGGAGTAACTTACATGTGAAGACCAAAGATGAAAGAAGAGAAACATGTTTGGAAAAGAAAAGAGAAGTATGAGGGGAAATTGATGAATAAGGGAGGTCTATGCTAAGAGAAGCGTATCTTAGCAGAAGGAAAGGCCATCAATTAAAGAGCAGAATTTCCAAAGCGTGAATCAGGAGGAAAATTAAGCGGTTAGGAATGGGAAACAAAAAAGCATTAGGAGGAGAGTACATTGTGATAATAGGCTTCAATCCTTAGAAAGTGGAAGTTGTGAAGCAACTTAAAAATGATCATTTAATACATTATAATATCTTGATTAAAACTACTAGGACAATAATTGCAATTACAGTTCTGTATACAACAAACTATAAATTCCAAAGAATAAATGCATGTAATGAGTTGAAGAAAATAAGAAATTTAATGAGTCACCCTGGATAGTCATTGGAGATTATAGTTGCACTCTGAAATTAGAAGAATCAAGGAGAGGGAGAAGATAGAACCAATTAGACTGATAAAAACTTTAGGAAATGGTAGAGAGGACAGGATTGGCTTATTTGAAATGGTTTGGTAACTTTTCTACCTAGAACAATAAGAAATCGGGAGAATGATTTTTGTTGAGGAAATTGGACAAATATATGGTTAATGATAAGTGGATAGATAAATACCCAGCAATAAATGTTATGTTTGATGATCCATCTATATCAAATCATAGTCCAATAGTAGTGGTATTATTAATAAATGATAGGAAGAGGAAGACCCTATATAAGATATTCAATAACTTGATGGACAATCCATAATTCGTAATCCTACTCAGAGTGGAGATGTAGATGGCAATTCCAAGCTCAAAGAGTTACCAACTTAGTATGAAGCGAAAAGCATCGAAAACTAACTTCAAATTGCTCACCAAAGAAATAGTTCAAATAGAATTAAAAGCTAAAGCTACTTCTTTAGAGGAGCTATAGAAATGTCAGGGTAGATTATTGGACAGACTAAAAGATCTACAAGTGAGAAAAAAGGATTTTGCATTGGTGGAAAAGTACAAACAACTGTTTATCAGTATCAATATGATAATAAGGTATAAATATAGAATGATCTTAATGAAGGAAGGTGAGATATGTTCTAAATATTTTATGAGTTCATTCTCATCCAGGAGAAACAAGAATTTTATCAAAATAATGGAAAATGAAGCAGGGCAGATCTATGAGGACTTAGAAAGTAAGAAGTGGATTGCCTTAAAGTACTTTATTAAGTAACATGGGATTGGAATGACAACAAGGGCCATACTTGAGTAGATTTTATCATGTCTTAAAAAGCTTGATGAAGCAGACAAGGTGGAGTTGTTTAGGAAAATAACAAAGGGAAAAATAAAAAAATGTTACTTTCTCAATGAACCCTGATAAAGCCCTAAGATCGGATAGATAAAATGAGAGATTTTTTTTGAAACATTGGGATATTATAGGGGAAGAAGTGATTGAAGCAGTGAAAAAGATCTTTAGGAGAGGAACAATTCTTAATGAATGGAATAAAACATTAATCTACCTTGCTCCTAAGCAAAGAAATGCTTGGAAGCTAGAATAATTAAGGCCAATAGCCTGCTATAACTTCTTGTACAAAATTATCACGTTGATAATAACTAGTAGACTAAGAGCAAGCTTGGGAAGGTTAATCAGCTCAAAATAGAATGCATTCATTAAAAGGCGATTAGTAGGAACTAGTATCCTAGTCTCTCAGGACTTGTTAGATGGGTATAATGCTAAAAGGAGAATAAGGAACTACACTATAAAGATGGATCTTGCAAAGTCCTGTGACTTAATCAACTGGAGCTTCCTATTTAATATAATATAAGTAATAGTTTATCCTCTCATATTCAGAAAATGGGTAGAGGAATGTGTAATTACTACTTCTATGACAATCCTAGTGGATGGTGAATCGACAAACCTAACTAAAGTAAGGAGGGGCTTAAGGCAAGGTGACCCAATATCCCTTTATTGTTTTGTAATTTACATGGAGGTTTTATCAACTTCCTTATGAGCAATATACAGAGGCACCTAAATTTCCAGTTCCATAGTAGATGTAAAGGTATGAAGATCACATATCTAGTTTTTGTAGATGACTTGCTATTATTTTGCAGAGCTGAGAAAAAATTAATAGATCTAATCTTACAAGTGATGAAAAAGTTCTAAGAAATCTCACGTCTACAATGCAATCTACTGAAGAGTTGTTTCAACTTGTCTTGTAACTCAAGTAGCGAGTTAGCCTCTACAGCTATCGAGATGGGACTAAAACAAAGGAACCTACCCTTTAAATACTTTGGGGTACCAATATCTCAAAGAAGAATCACTGCAGTAGATTGCAAACCTTTGTTGGACTCGATCCATGGAAGAATCAACTAATGAAGCAATAGGTTCCTTAGTTATAGTAGAAGACTACAACTTATGCAGACAATACTAAGCAACCTTACTAATTATTGGATTAACCATTTATCTGTCCCTAAAAGTATCCTCAAGGAAATATATATAAGACTTATAGATTTCTTGTGGAATGGCTCAAACCAAGGTAGAAGAAAAGCTAAGATTAGTTGGAGCAAAATCTGCAGATTTTGAAAATCATCGAATTAGATATTTTACCTTCAGAAACACATGTTGAACCAAACTTCTATCCATTAAGTGCACCTCAACGAACTCCTACAATTGGGATGGAAGAAATTAGTCACTCTCAGCAGTGGAATCAGGAAGCCTTAGTGAAGGAGATTGAAGAAATTCATACTAGGGTTGATGATTTGAAAGATTCAGTTGGTGATCTACATGAGGAAGTAGCTTATCTTCGAGTGTCAATAGAAGAAGACCTCAAGTTGATCAGGACTGACATACAACGAATGTTTTATGAAATCATGAAGCATCTGAGATAAGCTTTTTGATTAATAACAAATAGGGGGAGAAGAACAAAAGATAAGGGGAGAAAAATAGAAGGAAGAAGAAGGGAGAAAAGAATAAGGGGAGAAGAAGCAGAAGAAAGAAGAGAAGAACAGATACAGAAGATAGCATATGTGTATTTTGGTTAATGTTTTCTTATTCGTTATCTGAATAAAAATAATTCATTCACCTTTATCTCTCTATATTATGATTATTTGTTATCATCAAAAAGGGAGAGATTGTTAAGTCAGGAGGACTTTAAGATGATTAATTTTGATGACAATCAAATAATAATAATGTTAGAAACAAATGAACTAGTTTGATAAGTGTGTTAAGTGTGCAAAAGTACAAAACACAGAAGAAAAACATAGAAGAAGTGGAGAATACAAAAGAAGCTCAAAAACACAGAAGAAGTAGAAGATACAGAAGAAGTAGAAAACACAAAAGGGGCGCAAAGATACAGAAGAAGCAGAAGACAGAAGAAAGCAAACCACAGAAGAAGCAAAAAGATACAGAAGAAAGCAAAACACAGAAGAAGTGTAAAGATACAGAAGAAGCAAAACACAGAAGAAAGCGCAAAGACACAGAAGAAAGCAAAACACAGAAGAAAGCAAAATACAGAAGAAGCGCAAAGCACAGAAAAAGCAAAAACACAAAAGAAGCAGAAGATAGAAGAAAGTAAAACACAGAAGAAAGCAAAACACAGAAGAAAGCGCAAAGACACAAAAGAAAGCAAAATACAGAAGAAAGCAAAACATAGAAGAAAGAAAAACACAGAAGAAATCAAGAGGACAAAAGAAATAAAAACACAGAAGAAAGCAAAACGCAGAAGAAAGTGCAAAGACGCAGAAGAAACAGAAGATACAGAAAAGAAAAACACAGAAGATATAAAGCAGAAGATACGCGAGTATGTCAAACAGTTAGTTAGTTGGAGTTAGTTACAGAACTCAACTAAATAGTGGTTATTAAGATTTAAGAAGCAGTTATCAAGACTCAAGAAGTAGTTATCAAAAATCAAAAACCAGTTGGAGACTTAGACTATAAATACTAGTTATAGTCGAAGATTAAATAACTTTTTCAACTTTTCGAAAAACCTTTGATCTTACATCATTTAAGCGTTCAAGTGTATACTTAGAGAAGAAATTCTGTAGTGCGATATTGGAAAGCTAAACCTACTGTAACAATAGCTCACGATATCTTTCTAGTGAGAGAAAGATAAGGCTAAGAGCCTGGAAAGGCTAAGATAGTTGAAAGAATACTCGGTGTAAGAGACCTGAAGAGGCTCTAGAAGAAAGAAAGAATACTTTAATTTGTTGAAGTATAGTGAATGCTCAGAAGAATTATGAGGAATGGACGTAGTCCACGGTTTGGGGTGAATCAGTATAAAATTGCGGAGTCTATCTTCTATCTCTCAACTCATTCTATTTTGTTTTTAAAACAAGTATGTAGAAGTTATTTGCGATCTAACTCATAACAATTTTCATATAACTCTTGTGATATTCTTTTAACAAGTTAGAGAAGTT
>JAOQML010117230.1:0-22397 GCA_027568935.1 Erythroxylum urbanii
CCAACCTTACTCAGTATTGTCCTCTTTGGTCAAGGGTGAGTCCACGACTCGAACCCAAGACCTCAAGGTTTTGTTGCGTCTAGCTGCACGCCTCTCACCATTGAGCTAAGTACCTTTTAATGTTGAACCCCACACCTCGCCCTTAGGTCGGCGACGTGTGTTTGCGGGACATACCGCGGAATCCAACCTTACTCAGTATTGTTCAAGGGTGAGTCCACGACTCGAACCCAAGACCTCAAGGTTTTGTTGCATCTAGCTGCACGCCTCTTACCTATGTTACACTAAAACAGATCTTTCATTTCTTATTTAATAAGAGAAATATTCTTTCCATAGACAAATTGTTTAGAGACTCTGATGAATACATTTATAGCCCTTATAATGAATTTCTCAAAATCAGTTCGCTCAGTGAGAAATGACTGAAGTAAAATGGGAATAAGGGTCTAATAGTGTCAAGTTGAGTGATAACAGTAGAATTATCTAATAGATGTTGGTTTGTAAAGGTGGAGAACTTTTAGGAAATGTATAGAACCAAAGATAATTAGTTAAGCTTCTATCTAGTTTTTTCCTGGTAAAGTTATCTCCCATCTACTTGTTCACCAAGTGAATAGGTTTCCTCCATATGGCAAGTCAGATAATTCAGCATCAGTTATGCATTGTCTCATATTATTGTAGGGAATTCTTGAAGATTTGATACCTTGTGTCTCTTTTGGATTGATAAAAGCATTGAAATCACTAATAACCAACCATGGTAGAAAGAAAGTGTCTGCCAGTAACCTAATCTAATTCCATAAAACAAAAACTCTCTAATATGCATTATTATAAGTGTAAACAAAGGTTATAAGGATGAGCTTAATTGAGATTTTGTCGAAAACCTCTAGGTGAATCAGTTGGTCTAATGTAAGTTTAGATGTAACTTCAACTAAGAAAAATATGATAAAATTTTCAAGATTGGGAATAAGAGAAAGAAAAGTTAAAAATTGAAGTTTCATGGAGTAAAGGGAAAGCTTAAAATTTTGAATCAAAACAAGACCATTAGAGGAAAGAATTCCAAATTAAGATATTTTAAGAATAAAGAGAGAAGCATGAGGAAAGCTTGGCAAAAAGAAAATTCATCGATTAGCAAAAAGCCAAAACAGTTCATGTTAAAATAAAAAGGAAGATTACAAAAGAAAAAAGTATTCTAAAAAGAGATTTGAAGTAAAATGTAGTAAAATTAACTTAATGCATTTTGAGGCTAAGAAAGAAAAAGTAATACATTAAAACATAAGTTGGGATAGTTAGCAATTGAGTCAATACTTAAAAGAAACTATTCAAAAGTTAGAGAAAGTTAATAAAGATGAAGATGAGAGGAATTGAAAGAAGGAAGAGATAAATGAAAAACTATAATGAATGCATGAGAAAGATGACAACAAATTTAAGATTTTGAATATATATATAAAATGGACAATAAAAAGATATAGGAATTATACAAGTTGGCTTACAATAAAGTCAATCGAGAATACAAAGTGATGCAAAAAATTAAAGGCAAAATGTGACACGAGGAGTAAACAAGAAAAAACTATATAAAGTAGAAAATTTATAGTTATCAATGTAAAATGAGAAAATTATATGAGTGGACTTCAAAGAAATACATATATCTCACTTAAATAATTGAAAGATATTGGAGTAGAATGTTAAGATCAAAATGTCCTTGACTCAACTATTGAATTAATTCTTGTTATGATTTTATTTTTTTAGATTATATGGAATTTAATATTTTAATGAAGTAACTATTTTATTTTTCACCTTTGTTGGATGAATAAAAGTTAAGGTCAATTTTGCAATGATAAGCAAGGGTTTAGGTAAATTTGTTTAGCCAAACCCTCCCTTATACTAAATTTAATCAAATACTTATTGTTTAAATATGAGGAAAATGAATCTAATGTTATATTTTCTTTAAAGGTCATTTAATATGGAGCCTTATAAGAAAATAAAAAATATCATTAAGAGGAATTCTTATTTCATTTTATCATAAGTAAAGATGTTGGAACCAAATCAACTTAAGTAACTAGAGCTAGAGGATCTTCAAAGAGTAGTGGCCATATGCACATAGTAACTCAAGTTCTTAGAGCAAGCTAGAAAACTATTTGACAAAGAGAAATTCTCAAAAGCTTCATATGCCTCAATTCACTAATGTCTATCCCAGTTCAGCCATTGCCTATAGTATAAGGAGTGGAAATCCCTTGCCTTAGACAATCATTACCGTAATACATGGCCTATGTACCACGAATACCACCATTGTCTAGCATGGGGATACCTTTTTAGTATACTTTATTCTAGAGCCAACATAAGTACCTCTAATACATGAGATGTGCTTCCTAACTCATACTATCCCAAATCCAATTTTTATGTCTAAACCTTCATTTGGAAATCCAATAATCATCTAGCAATCCACCATTAATCAACTTCACTAGCTCTAAGGAGAAAGAGGCTCCCACTTCTCACTACAAACTAGCCATGCTTCTTCTTCTACTTCTTTCTGCCATTAACCTTCTTCATCTTCGTCCTTCACCCAATACTACTACCTCATCCTTCCATGGCATTATTCTTGATTATCTTTTCTACTGCAATTCCTGATGTAAGGTGACTCTTAAACTCCTACCATCAACCCAAGGCCACAATTGACTTTCCACTAAATCTACCCTTCTCGCCTTGCATTCTTTCCTCATTAAGCCATATTTTTTTTCAGTTTCCTTCCTAAAGCTGAACCAAACCTCTTTTATGAAACTTCTTCATAATATTTAGCACTTCAGTATCCTCCACTTCAAACTTTCCAATTCTAACCTCCTCCATTCCCAAATCTTCATCCATAATTCCGACAACTCCATCTCCAACGATTTGTAACACCCCCACCGCTATAAGGTACATACTGGAACATCTTCATGACATTCTAGTACATACCCTACAACAACGGCGTGTTAACTATCACACTTTCACTTTATCATATGGTAATTTATCCCACTTAATCATGGAATCTACTATAATACAAGAAACTCACCAAATTTTTTTTTAAAACAAATTTTCTCTTTTCATTTCATAAATTTGAATGTACATACATTGTAGCTTTCAAAAATATGTACATGTACATCATCATATCCTAATACAAAAATACTACATGAAAGAGGAAATACAAAAGATCTAACTAAATCCTTCAGTCCAGCTGGCCGACCTTTGAGCCATATCTTCTTCACAAAAGTATAAGAATTAAGCATCTTGTACGGTCTCTCAGTAGCTAGAATCCTCTTTTGGTCCTGAAATGTCAACGTGAAAATTTTGGGTGAGTTTTGCGAAATCAGATGAGGTAACCAACATTGATGGTTCATTCAATTCATACAACATATCATTTCACATAACAGATAATTCACGTCATTGCATTTTTACATATAACATCACATATCACATTCTCATTTAAGAGTTAGAAAATTGAATTTCAATCAATCAAATATACTCGATACAAATTATATGGAATGCACATATGACTCTTTTCTAATTATTACGTTGTTGTGACCGAGTGCCTAAACTGTCCCGTATCCATTATGGATACCGAGCTCATTTATATTGTTCCTTATCTGTTAGGGATATATAGTTCATTTTTATACAGTGAGCCTTTGGCTATTAATCACATTCAGAGTTTTAAGCTCGTTTTCGGTAGCTACTCAGGTCACAACTCTCATTATCTGATCATGCATTCATGTATGGAAGGCATCTCATAATCAATCAATCAATTCAATAAATAATTAGTTCTTCCCATTCACATACAAGTAGCGCTTCAATATCTCACCTATACATCACAATCATCGGACTTCGTGTCTAGCTTTCAGTACACAACATTACACATTCATAGGATAAGTCAAAACAGAATTTAACAGAACAGTAATTGAGTGAGACCATCTAGGTTACTCACAGATTGCTTTTGAAGCTACTGCCTCAAAGTTCCAGCAATGTCAAGATGTTGACGTTCCAATTGCTCCTCTATAGCAAACCATATACATATATCACTATTTAGCACAATTATAAATATTCATTTATGCACATATATGTATATGAAATATGTACAATGCATGTTCATGACAATCCCAGGTATCTTTCCATTATTCTCATCATATAATCATACGTATTTCCAAATTCACAGAAGTATCATTTATAGTTATGGTTTATACCTCAATACAAACATAAAAATCAAAATTCTTAACTAATTTCTTCAATTTAGATTTTTCCCAAGACACACTTTTAGGTTAACTTTCCAAGTTATTTTTGACCAAGAAAATGAAGTCATTTGAGGATACTTTCTCTAGAAAATTGTTCGTCTATCTCTTAAGTTTCTAATGACACTAAGATCATTCAATTTGGTTTATTATCCTATGAGTTATACTCATAATACCACAAACTGTGTATAATTGAACTTTTGGCTAGTTCATGATCATACCCTTAAATTGTACAACTCATAACTTTCAACTCAGATATCTAAAGATTACAAACTTAGTATCAATTGAAAGATATATAAAAGAGTGGACTACAACTTTTGCGAAGACACTTTTGTCTTATTCAGCCTATATCCATTCAGTTTTTATTAAAACATCAAAATATAATTTCTGTCTCGAGTAGTACTCCAACCTCAATCAAGACTCAATTTTGCACCAAAATTTGAAATCTTAGACACAGAATTAAATTTAGACTTCTTCAAGAAACTTGTAGAATTATGTCTCTAGTTTAATTTGAATTAAGGATCACCTCATTTGGACATCTACAGCTCAAGATATCATCAAAAACTAACACATTTTTGGAAAGCATCTCCTGTACATCACCCCCAGGGTCGCAATAATGACTCACCAGTGATGGCACAACCCGTCGCGATTGCGACTCTGGGCCGACCGACACCTTCTTCTGTCTTCTATTTTTATCTGAATTTCACTTTCATTTTACACCTACAAAATGAGATTTTCAGGCAAAGTCTTCTTCTAAACAATTGTTTAACTATGTATTAAGATTCTAATGAACCTACGGTTATACAATTTGGCTCATTATTCTGCAAGTTATACACAATTTACTCCATACTATTCAGAATCAAAGACAAAATCCGAAACTCAACTTCAAGAAAACTTTCAACACTCTTAAATACAGAATTCAAACTCAATTTCTGCATGAAAATTGTAGCAATTCGTATTTAGTTTAATATAAATCAACAATCATCCTATTTTGATATCTGTAGGTCAAGATATGTCAAAACAACCAATGCTTATTCAGTAGAAACACTACATCTAACACATTTCCAGTACACTTCCTCTTCAATCTCTTCCTAATTCATCCCTTTTGCTTAGTCTATCACTTCTAACTTATATCCACATCATTTCTTCTTCAATAATAACCCCATTTACAGTTTAATATCATCTATATACAATTCAAAATCCATGCTTGATCATATACACCAACAACAAAACATAACATATACACATTTATCATAATGACTTTTCTATCTAAAAAATCATCTCAACAACCACTTATCAATTATCAACAAATCATATACTCAAAACAAGACATCAACAATCTTTATTCTTCTTCCATAACACCTACATATAAATTTATGACCAATCCATCAATATCAAATTACTCAATGTACAAGTTCCATTTACACTAACCCATGAAGATCAACATATAACTTACTTGATTTCTCTTCAAATCCTTTAAAAGAACACCAACCCTAGCTTCTCATACAACTCATGTAAATCATCATGGAGGTTGGGAGGTTGGGTCTTTAGTGAGAAATGAAGAAGAGAACAAGATAAGAGTAGCAAATGAAAGATAAGAGGGCTAGGTTCAAAGTTGGTGAAAGTTGGCAACAAAATTCATGAAGAAGAAGAAAAGGTCACGTAGAAGAAGAAGAAAACAAGAACAAAATACCCAATGATCTTTCAATTAGAAAGCATCGTGAGAAACAAAATAAGGAGAGTCTTTATAATTAAAAAAATAGTGATGTCATCTCTTTATAAGTTCACTTAGGTTTTTCTCATTCAATTTGTCTAATCAACTCTAATTGTCTCCAAATTTCAATGACAAATGTCATTGAACCCAATTGTCATTTATAAAAATTTTCAATGCCGTTTAACTCTTAATTCTACTGCTATTTGTCAATTGTCTTGCCACTTAGCATTTTTCCTAATCCAAAATTACCCAAAATTTCAGAAATTTTTCTAAAATTCTCCAAATATTCTAAATTACTAAACACACTCTCCAAAACAATTTTCAACATATAAAAACCACAATTCTCAACAAAAATCACATTCACAATTCAATTATAAATAAATTACACCCGGAATGTTTATAAATGCATGTACAATTATTCTCATGTGCAAAAATTCAATATTCAAGAGTGTGAGCATATCATATAATGCATAAGCATGAAATGCAATTTTCTAATTTCTTACTAATCTCTCATATTTACTATTCTAACCTCAACATGGATAACGGGATGTTACAACTCTCCCCCTCTTAAAGAAATTTCGTCCTCAAAATTCTTACCTGATTGTTTGAACAGGTGGGGGTATTGTCTCCTTATATACTCCTCTGTTTCCCACGTTGCTTCCTCAATTGAGTGATTTCTCCAAAGGACTTTCACCAATAGAATGACTCAGTTCCTTAACTGTTTCATCTGAGACCCTACTATCTTGATCGGCTCCTCAACATAGCTTAAGTTACTAGCAACCTCAATCTCCTGAGCTGGTATCACATGTGTCGGGTCCAATCGGTATCTTCAGAGCATACTCACATAAAACACATTATGCAATTTAAACATTTCATTCGGTAAAGCCAGCTTATATGCCAAAGGTCCTATCCTCACAATGATCTCATAAGGACCAATGTACCTAGGGCTCAACTTGCCCTACTTACCGAATCTTATTACTCCTCTCCAAGGTGACACTTTCTGAAACACTCTGTCTCCTACACTATATTCCATGTCCCTTCGATGTTGATCCACATAACTCTTCTATCTATCTTGGGCCGCCTTAATTCAGCATCTGATCAACTTTACCTTGTCTAATGTATCATGTATCAACTATGGGCCTTCAACCATTCTCAAGCCCTCTTCATCCTAATATAGCGGCGACTGACATTTCCTGCCATACGATGCCTCATACGGTGCCATCCCGATACTACTGTGATAATGATTATTATAAGCAAATTTGATAAGTGCCACATATTGTTCCCATGTTCCTTGGAACTCCAATATGCAAGCTCTAAGCATATCCTCAATAGTCTTGATTATCCTCTCACTCTATCCATCTGTTTGAGGATGAAATATTGTACTAAAGTTCAAATTAGTACCCATAACAGACTGCAAACTCTTCCAAAATTTTAAAGTAAATCTGGGATCCCTGTCCGATACAATGGACACTGGAACCCCACATAGTCTCTCCACTTCATTCACATATCTCCGGGCCAATTGATCTAGTGAGTTATTCTCTTTCACTGGTAAGAAATGGGCTGATCTAGTCAATCAGTCCACTACAACCCATATTGCATCATTCTGCGTTGGAGTTCTAGGCAATCCCATAATGAAGTCCGTAGTGATTTGTTCCCGTTTCCACTCCGGAATAGGCAACGAATGTGGCTTCCAACTGGAGCCTAATGCTCAGCCTTAACCTGCTGGCATGTCGTACACTTAAAAACATACTCCGCCACTTGCTTCTTCATTCCGGGCCACTGGAAATGTCGCTTCAGCATGTTATACATCATGGTAGTATCAGGACGCATAGCATAGGCGGCCATATGAGTTTCCTCAAGAATTTATTTCCTCAAATCATCCACATTAGGCACAAACAGCCTCTGTTTCAACTATAGTGTCTCATCTCTCAATTCAAACTCAAAATTCGAACTCATCTTCACTATAAGCTTCACCATATTACGATCATCACTCTGTACCTTTCTGATTCTATCATGTAACATTGGCCTCAACTTCAACGTAGCGATCAAGGCCTCATCTTGCTCCAAATTTAACTCCATATTCAGAGCTCTCAAGTGAATAAAGTTAGGTAACCTCGATGTCTGAATTTGAGCTATACTAGTATTAGACTTTCTGCTCAAAGCATCAGCCACCACATTAGCTTTCCCCAAGTGGTAATCAATCATGCAATCATAATCTTTCAACAGCTCAATCTATCTCCTCTATCTCATATTCAACTCCTTCTAACTTAGCAAATACCTCAAGCTCTTATGATTTGTATAAATCTGGAATGTCTCTTTATAAAGATAATGTCTCCATATCTTTGAAGCAAAGACAACTGCAGCTAGCTCCAAATCATGCACAGGATAGTTAATCTCGTGAGACCTTAATTTTCTTGACGCATAGGCAATCACCTTGCCATACTGCATCAACAAACATCCCAATCCTTAATGTGAAGCACCACTATACACCACATATCCTCTAGTTCCCGACGGAATGCTTAACACCGATGCCATAGTCAACCAATACTTTGGCTCCTGAAAGCTCTCCTGACATTGTTCATTCCATCTGAACACCACATTCTTCTTCAAAAGCTTTATTAGAGGGGCTGAGATCAAGGAAAATCCCTCGACAAATCTTTGGTAATATCCGGCCTATCCTAGGAAGCTTTAGATTTCAGACACATTCCTCGGAGCTTCCCAATTCATCACTGCCTCTATCTTCTTTAGATACACACGGATGCCTTCTCTAATCACTATATATGCTAAAAATACTACTTGATCTAACCAAAATTCACACTTATTGAATTTGGCATACAATTGCTTCTCCCTCATAACCTACAGAACCACTCTTAGATGCTTGGCTTGCTCTTCTCTATTCTTTGGATGCACCAAAATGTCATCAATGAACACAATCACAAACCTATCCAGGTAAGGTTGAAACACCTTATTCATCAAAGTCATAAATGTTGCTGGGGCATTAGTTAACCCAAACGACATTGCTAGAAACTCGAAGTGCCCATACCTGCTCCTGAATGCACTCTTCGGTACATCAGCCTCAACTATCTTCAACTGATAATACCTTAATCTCAAATCCAGCTTAGTGGATACTTGAGCTCCCTGCAACTGATCAAGCAAGTCATCCATTCTAGGCAACGGGTACTTATTCTTCACTGACACCCGATTTAGTTGCCTATAATCAATGCATAACCTTAAAGTCCCATCTTTCTTCTTTACAAATAATACTGGACCTTCCCAAGGTGAAACACTGAGTCTAATAAAACCCTTTTCCAATAACTCCTGTAACTGAGCCTTCAACTCCTTTAGTTCCTTAAGTTCCATCCTATATGGAGGAATAGATATAGGAGCAACACCTGGAACTAAATCAATTGTAAACTCTGTCTCCCGATCTGGAGGTAAACTAGATAGCTTGGCGAGAAACACATTCAGGAATTACCTAACCATAGGAATGTCCTACACATTCAGTTCAGCTCTAGTATCAATGAAATGGGCCAGATAGGCCTCACATCCACCCTGTATCAACCTCAATGCTCTCATGAAGGATATCAACTTGGATGGCACTGTTTGACTAATTCCTCTGAAAACTACTCTCGGCTCATTAGGAGATTTTAGTGCTACGTCCTTGGTATAGCAATTAATGACAGCCCTATTAGCAGCGGGCTAATCCATTCCTAAGATAATGTTTATATCCCTCAACTGTAGTATAATCAAGTCTGACTCCAACTCTGCCTTGTCAATCCAAATCAAACATCTCTTGCACACTTCTCCTATAACTGTAGTACTACCTATTGATGTACTCACCTCTAATCCATACTTTAACAGTTCTCTATCATAATACAGCCTAGATGCCAAGTGCAGTGTGATGAATGAATGCGTAGATCCAGGATCTAGCAATGCATATGCTTCAAAATCATAAACAAGTAGCATACCTGCAATAACATCTGGAGAGTCTTGTGCCTCTTGCCTAGTCATAGCATAGACTCTGTCCTGAGATTGAGGCCAGTTGCTCCGAACCTCATTCATGATAAAAGGACTCCCTGTGCCCGCTCTGCCTCTACCACGGCCTCTCTGTCCAGTCACACTATCTCTACTCTGCTGAATAGTAGCTTCACTCCCTAATATGCCACTCATACTATACTGAGTTCCTATAGTAGTAGGACAATCTCTAATCTGGTGGTCAAAGGAGCTGCATCTAAGGCAAGCTTCAGATAGTCTCCAGTACTCACCACCGTGCCTCTTCCCACAGTGCTCACATGGGGCAACTGACTCTACACTGTACCTCTTCCAGTATAAGTCCGTGCAAAACCACCCTTCAGTCTGAATCCTTACTGCCTTGATCCAGCTGGTGGTCTAATGCTCTATTTTGGCACTTATTGAATCTTCCGCCAGAACCACTCTGACTCTCACTGGACCTCTTCAATTCGGATCCTTACCCAGACTTTGCTTATCCCTGTCTCAGTAGCTGGTCAAGTCTGATTGAAGCAGCTCTCAACTCGGTGAAATTACTCAGATTGGAGATATTTAGTCTTGTCCTGATCTCCATGTTTAACCCATCTTCGAATCTACTACATTTTTCTTCTTCGGTAGGAATCAAAGTAGTAGCATACGCCATCAACTTATTAAACCTGATCTCATACTCTACCAGTGACATCCTACCCTGCTTCAAATCTACGAACTCCTTCATCTTCCTATCTAGATAGATCTTAGGCATGTAGTTCTCCTTGAAGATCCTTAGAAATTCTTCCTAGTTTAGGTTGCAAGGCCTTGTGGTACTGCTTGGAACAGTCTTCTACCATTGGTAAACTGGGCCTTATAATAAGGACACTGCATAGTCAAATCTCTCGTCCGGCTCGCAATCTATCTGATTAAAAACTTTATGTTCTTTCCAGCCATCCCTCGGCCTTCGCAGGGTCTGTACTTTTGTAGAAGTCCACAGCTCCCTACTTCTGCAGCTTATCATACCTCCTCTCCCTTCTCTCGAGAATTCTAGGAAGCATTACCTCCGGTTGAGGTACAGAGGACTCTCTACTGGCACTAACAGATCCTAGTTCAATTGATTCTCCCACTTGTTCACCAATGGCGAAAGACCTATATAAACAAGAATTTCAATCATTATCTACATTTCTCACAATTTCATGCTTAACATTTCTATATGTCCTAATGGATGCCAAACCATGCTCTGATACCACTAACTGTAACACCCCCACTACTATAAGGTACATACCGAAACATCTTTATGACATTCTAGTATATACCCTATAACAATGGCGTGTTAACTATCACATGGTAATTTATCCCACCTAATCATGGCATTTACTATCATATAAGAAAGTCACCAAATTTTTTTGTTAAAAAAAATTTCCTCTTTTCATTTCATAAATCTGAATGTACATATATTATAGCTTTCAAACATCTGTACATGTACATCATCATATCCTAATACAAAATATACTACATAAAAGAGGAAAAACAAAAGATCTAACTAAATCCTTCAGTCCAGCTGACCGACCTTTGAGCCATATCTTCTTCACAAAAGTACAAGAATTAAGCTTCTTGTACTGTCTCTCAGTAGCTAGAATCCTCTCTCAGTCATGAAATGCCAACGTGCAAATTTTGGGTGAGTTTTGCGAACTCAGATGAGGTAACCATCATCAATGGTTCACTCAATTCATGTAACATATCATTTCATATAACAGATAATTAACATTATTGCATTTTTATATATAATATCACATATCACATTCTCATTTAAGAGTTAGACAATTGCATTTCAATCAATCAAACATACTCGATACAAATTATATGGAATGCACATATGACTCTTTTCTAATTATTACGTTGTTGTGACCGAGTGCCTAAACTGTCCCATATCCATTGTGGATACCAGACTTATTTATACTGTCCCTTATCTGTTGGGGATACGGGGTTCATTTTTACATAGTGAGCCTTTGGATCTTAATCACATTTTGATCTTTAAGCTCATTTTTGGTAGCTACTTAGGTCACAAGTCTCATTATCTGATCATACTTTCATGTGTGGAATGCATCTCATAATTAATCAATCAATTCAAGAAACAATTAGTTCTTCCCATTCACATATAAGTAGCACTTTAATATCTCATCCATACATCACAATCATCGGAACTTTGTGTCCGGCTTTCAGTACACAACGTTACACATACATAGGATAAGTCAAAACAGAATTTAACACAACAGTAATTGAGTGAGACCTTCTAAGTTACTCACAGATTGCTTTTGAAACTATTGCCTCGAAGTTCTGGCAACATCGGGATGTTGACGTTCCAATTGCTCCTCTATAACAAACAATATACACATATCACAATTTAGCATAATTATAAATATTCATATATGCACATATATGTATACGAAATATGTACAATGCATGTTCATGACAATCCTAGGTATCTTTTAATTATTCTCATCACATAATCATAAACTCATATAAGTATCATTTATAATTATGGTTTATACCTCAATACAACCATAAAATTCAAAATTCATAACTCATTTCTTCAATTCAGATTTTTCCTAAGACATACTTTCGGGTCAACATTCCAAGTTCTTTTTGACCAAGAAATGAAGTCATTTAAGGATACTTCCTTCTAGAAAATTGTTCGTCTATCTCTTAAGTTTCCAATGACAATAAGATCATTCAATGTTGTTCAGTATCCTATGAGTTTTACTCAAACTACCGCAGACTATGTATAATTGAACTTTTGGCTAGTTCATGATCATACCCTCAAATTAGACAACTCATAACTTTCAACTCAGATATCTAAAAATTACAAACTTAGTACCAATTGAAAGATAAGAGAGTGGACTACAACTTTTACAAAGACACTTTTGTCTGATTCAGCCTATATCCATTTAGTTTTTATGAAAACATCTAAACATAATTTCTTTCTCAGGTAGTACTCCAACCTCAATCAAGACTCAATTTCACACCAAAATTTGAAAGTTTAAAGATAGAATTAAATTTAGACTTCTTCAATAAACTTGTAGCATTATGTCTCTAGTTTAATCTGAATTAAGAATCACCTCATTTGGACATCTACAGCTTAAGTTATCATTAAAAACCAACACATATTTGGAAAGAATCTCTTGCACATCACTCCCGGGGTCATGATCACGACTCACCAATGATGTCATGATGTTTCACGATCGTGACTTCTGCGGTTGTCTATGTAGAGTCACGATCGTGCTTGTTTCTGGGCTGACCCATACCTTCTTCTATCTTCTATTTTTTTATGAGGTTCACTTCCATTTTACACCTAGAAAATGAGATTTTTAGGCAAAGTCTTCTTCTAAGAAATTGTTCATCTATGTCTTAAGATTCTAAAGAACCTAATTTCATACAATGTGGCTTAATATCCTGAATGTTGTACACAATTGACTCCATACTGTTCAGAAACAGAGACAAAATCTGAAACTCAACTTCAAGACAAATTTTAGCACTCGTAAAGCTAGAATACAAATTCGATTTCTTCATGAAATTTGTAGCCATTTGTCTCTAGTTTAATATAAATTAACAATCATCTTATTTGGAAATCTTTAGATCAAGATATATCAAAACAACCGATGCATATTCAATAGAAACACTACATCTAACACATTTCTAGCACACTTCCTCATCAATCTCTTCCTAATTCGTCTCTTTTGCTTAGTCTATCACTTCTAACTTATATCCACATCATTTCTTCTTCAATAATACCCTTAATTATAGTTCAATATCATCTATATACAATTCAAAATCCATGCTTGATCATATACACCAATTACAAAACACATCATATACAAATTTACCATAATGACTTTTCTATCTGAAAAATCATCTAAACAACAACTTATCAATTATCAACAAATCATATACTTAAAACAAGACATTAACAATCTTTATTCTTCATCCCCAACACATACATATAAATTTATGACCAATATATCAATCTCAAATTACTCAACATACAAGTTCCATTTACTCTAACCCATGAAGATCAACATATAACTTACTTGATTTCTCTTCAAATCGTCAAAAAGAACACCAACCCTAAGTTCTCATACAACTCAAGTACATCATCATGGAGGTTGGCAGGTTAGGTCTTTAGTGAGAAATGAAGAAGAGAATAAGATAAGAGTAGTAAATGAAAGATAAGAGGGCTAGGTTCAAAGTTGGCAACAAAATTCATGAAGAAGGAGAAGAGAATGTCACGTAGAAGAAGAAGAAAACAAGAACAAAATACCCAATGGTCTATCAATTAGAAAGCATCGTGAGAAACAAAACATGGAGGGTCTTTACAATTATCTCTTTGTAGGTTCATTTAGGTTTTTCTCATTCAATTTGTCCAATTGTCTCCAAATTTCAATGACACATGTCATTAAACCCAATTGTCATTTATAAAAATTTTCATTGCCATTTGACTCTTAATTCTACTGTTATATGTCAATTGTCTTGCCACTTGGCATTTTTCCTAGTCCAAAATTACCCAAAATTTTAAAAAATGTTCTGAAATTCTCCAAAAATTCTAAATTACTAAACACACTATCCAAATCAATTTTCAACATATAAAAACCACAATTCTAAAAAAAATCACATTCACAATTCAATTGTAAATCAATTATACCCAGAATGTCTATGATGCATGCACAATTATTTTCATATGTAAAAATTCAATATTCAAGAGTACGAGCATATCATATAATGCATAAGCATGAAATGCATTTTTCAAATTTCTTACTAATCTCTCATATTTACTATTCTAACCTCAACATGGGTAACCAGATGTTACGCGATTATTCCCAGATCTTGGAAGCAATTTGTAGGGGAAGAATCCCCTTCATTTTGTTACTCACCTCCCAAAGATATGGATGGATGGCTAGTGGTTTACCTAACATTGAAGTCCTCAAGGAGGGAGCTCGGGCTTCGGAATCAACTATGACCGGTTTCTTCTTTAGAAAAAGGCCACCATTTCCTCTAGTCTCCCAGTGGACAAACAAGCAATAAAAGTCGAGAGGCTTGAAAAATGTTCTTCTCTCTGAAGAGAACTTGATCGTCTTCACCTTCAGCTCCACTACAGATAAAAAAGTTATAGAGGAAGGACCTTGGCACATCAGAAGCCACCCAATTTTCCTAAACACTAGATAGCCACACTAGAACCTTGAAACTCTTAATGTCTAGAGGATCCCACTTTGGATTAACTTCCACAATATCCCACTTGAATATTGGACAACCCAAAGGTTTGAAGCTCTAGCCAGCTACATTGGAAGGCCACTATGCATGGATGAACACATTGCTAATAAGAAGCGAGTCGGTTATACTTGAATTTGCATCAGTGTGAACATTACCTAGGAACTACCTGAGGAAATTCCAATTATAAGGTTAAGAGAGGAAGACAAGTTATGGGAAGATACAACGAAAATTTTGTACCAATGGAAACTGCCTTCCGCTAACCCTAACAAAATCTGGAAAGCCATGGGAAAGTTGTTTAAAATAGGAAGCTACCAAGAACTTATGAAGTTACCTAAAGTGGAAACTCTGGAAAACCCCCTTTCCTTGACAACGAAAGCCAACAGATTGCAAAAGGATGCTGGTGTTATAGTGCCTGAAAATGAGAAAAGAGAAAATAGTGAGGCAATGCAAATTTCTCTATTGTCTCACATAAAAAAAGACAAGGAGCATAGTTTAGCAAGCAATGCAGAGTACAAGAATCACAAGCACCTGATACAACACATGGCATTCAAACTAAATTAAATAATGACCAGATCTTCCCAACCACAAATTCAGTGAGAACAAAGTGATGAAGGAGATTCAGAGGTGAGTAGCATTAATCATATCCAATATGAAACTATAGCAACTCCTAAAGGTTTTACTGCTCTTAAAGAAACCATAACAAATAGTGAGTTCTATATAGTGGAGAAAAGGAGGTCAAAGAGGGGTAAAGGGAAGGGCAACACAAGCCAATCCTTTTAAACTATGTCTATAATTGCGTGGAATCTATGGAATAAATTGTCCTAATAAACAATTAGCTCTAAGGGAATTTGTTTTGAGGGAGAAGCCTCTTATATTTGGATTACTAGAAACTAAGGTTAGACTCAAAAAATTTGAAAAACTGGACATTTTGGATCCCATTGGAACATGATTACCAATCACCAACATCATGCTTTAGGTAGAATTATAATATTCTACAAAAAGGATGAACTAAAGGTGGATATATTAGACTCAAAATGAACAAGCTATGCATTTGAAAATATCCTTCTCACAGAATCACATTCAGATAAACATTTCTTTCATCTATGCAAGCAACTTCTAATTTCAAAAAAGATACCTATGAAACAACCTGATTTCATTTAGCAACACTATTTCTATTCCTTGGCTAATATATAGAGATTTTAACTCCATATTATACCACTCAAAGGCACAAGGAAACTACTTTCTAAAGAATTATTTAACCGATTTGAAAGACATGGTAGAGGAGTTAGGGGTAACAGATCTTAAGTATAGCAGTTATACTTTTACCTGGTCCAATAAACAAAATTATGCTTGTCACATCAAGAAAAAATTGGATAGAGCAATGGTAAATGATATTTGGCTTAGGACCTTCCCGAACAGCCTTACTACATTCAAAGACTTCTTTTCTCGAATCATACCCCCTTATAGTGGACAACCTACTCCAAAAAGTTAGAAAGCACCATCCCTTGTGATTCAATAACTTCCTAGCGTGTGTTTCAAGGATTGTGGAGGCATGGAGGTGCAGTATATAGCTGTCAAGGGACTAAATAGTTTTATTATGTCCAGAAACTAAAAGTTATCAAATAGCAAATGAAGATCCTAAATTCTCTACAAAGGTCTACAACTTTCTCAATAAAATCCTTCAGACTTGAACTTCAAGATATCCAAATAAGGCTTGCTGCTCATCTTGTTAATCTGACTATACTTGATAGAGAAAAGAATGAAGAACTACTAGGAAGTTATAATGAGCTTCCTTTTATGGAATATAAAAGGATTGAATGATCCTCTTAAAAGGCAAGTTGTTAAAGAGTTGACAGTTGAGACAAAGCATGTTTTTTAAGGGCTCATAGAAACTAAAAGGTACCATATTTATAAGATTACTTAAAATTTTTGGGTATTAAATGGGAGATTTTTTCCAATCACAGATGTCATTGTTATGGCAGGATGCTAACTGCCTACAAATCAAATAAGTCTTTTATGCAAGCTTCATTTATCATTGATCAATTGATACATGTTAAATGTGGATTATTTGGTGTCACTAATAGATTGGAACTATTAGTTATATATGCAACTAACTATGCTTTTTATAGAGTGAAGTTATGTGAGGAAATTAAGATTCTTCAAGTAGCTATTAGGGATCCTTTGTAACATCTCGTTTCTATACTAAGGGTTAGAACCCTAGATTTCTGTAAATGAGAAATAACAATAAGAGATTAGAAAAATGCATTTCATACTCATACATAATATTGGTATACACACACGTGAATTTGATTGTTTTGCATATATTTCAACGATTGTACACACACTCATTTGGCATTTTCTAGGTATAATTGATATTTAAAGTGATTATGAATAGTGATCTAGAATTTTTTGGTGAAATTTGGGAATTTTCTAAAATTTTGGGTATTTATGGACTAGGGAAAATGTCAAGTGGCAATACAATTGATAAATGGTAGTAGAATTAAGTGTCAAATGGTAGTGGAAATTTTTGATAAGTGACATTAAGATTTAATGACAAATGTCATAGAAAATTAGAAGACAATTTGGTTAAAAATTGGGACTCAAATGGGCCAGTTATTAAATGTTATGGAGTATCAAAATAAGAAAATGTAAATTTGATTATTTAAGTGGCAAGTGTCATGACATGTGTTATGACACTCACCACTCACCAAGTATTTACTTTACTCTCCATGTCTTAACTCTTACGATTTTACACACTTAAAACATAAAACATCCTTTAATTGTTATTTTTGCTTCATTCTCTCATCTGCTTCCTTTTTCTCTCCATTCATGAAACACCCTCGCCACCACTCTCTGACTTGAAATATTGCACCTTGCTACTCCAACAAAGATCTTTGTTATCTCTTCTTCTTGATGAAGACCTATTCTGTTCCATCTTGTTCTTGGAAGAAAATGATTGTGTAAAGCTTGGAAGGAGTAGGGTTTTTACATGATTTTTGAAAATCTTATGGCTTAAACAAGTAAGTGGCATATTATTCTTTATGATATGTTGAGTAAAACATGGATGATAATAGTTAGAAGTTAAATGAGCATAAAATGAGGATGTTTGCATGTTAAAACTTGAATGAGAAATTTGGGTATGTGCATATCTTGGTTTTACATGTATGATGATTAATGATTCATAAATATATGTAGAGATGATTTAGAGATGAGTTTATAACTAAAAAATCATTAAAATGGTGTAGGAGAAAGTGTAGAAAAATTTGAGTGGTAAATGGAAGTTTCATGTTTTGTTTTGAGTCTATATTAACATGGATTTCTTTGAATGTTATAGAAATGAACTAGAATGAGTTTAAAGCCAAAGGAAACTAGTGTATTGTCTTAAAATGAGAAGAAGTAAGATGATAATTTAGAGAAAAAGTAAAGTTGGAAATGGAGTTAAGTGTGTATAGAAATTTTGATATGTAAATAGATGTTTACTTGTTTCATTTTTCTAGTATAATAATATGTATCTCTTTGGTTGTTTTAGAGAGGAGCAATGAGTTTAGAGCTAAAGAAAAAGAGTACTATGGTGTTAGAGATGAAATGATGGTGATAAAGGGAGTTAAACATGTGTAGAAATTGATGATGAATGTGTATAAGTTTGAATATTATGTTTTTGGGTTGATGACCAAATGTAGATTATGATTTGGTTGTAAATGATATTGAACTGAAATGGAAGTAATAATGAAGGGGAAATAATAAAGAAAAAAAGTTAGAACTGATAGATATGCATAAGATGGGTTATATGTAACTTGTAGGAGTTGGAAATCTAGAAATTGGCCAGTAAATGTCTATTGGGCAGACTTCATGTCCGTTGGGCGGACATTCTCTAGAATTCCAGCTTTCCACCTCCGTTCATGTCTATTTGGAGGGACATAAGTCTGCTAGGCAGACATTCTTAGGACACTTACATAAATGCGCAATTTTGACCCTTTAGATGGCAAAATCTCTCTTCGGGTTCTTCACATAAGTTATAGAAATCGAAATCCTCCTCAAAACCATACTTGAATGACCTTAATCTGACATCCATAGTGAAATGTATGCCTATTGTCCCAAATCATGTACATATATAAATTGTGGACTTATCAACGCTTTCTTAGGATATATTTAGGCTTGAATGGAGCTTGAAATGTACTTAGTTTGATGTGAAAATAATAGATAAAAATGAGTGATATGTTTAGGGTAACGATTGAGGATATAAACATAAAAATGGATTATCATATATGAAGTGTTCAAATATGGAATTTTGGGATGATGTGAGAACAAAGATGAACCTCTGATGGCTAATGAGATTCAATTAAGATGAATCATGAGTATTAAGTAAAGATGAATGATAAATGGGATATTTTGTGATCTTAGGAAGCTAAAATAACCTTAGTGAATGATTGAATGATGTGTATTGTGTAAGAATGAATGAGAACTTAAATATTACGTGAACTTAGAATGCCAGATAAGAAATGATGAATGATAGAATTATGTTATTTGAATGACCAAGTTCTTTGAGGTATGAACCTAGAGTAAACTTGACACACACAAATGATGTTGTTAAAAATCAAGTAATGTGATTAAGGATAAATACCCGGGATAGTCAATATGAGCATGCATTATACATTACAAATATGCATATGTGTATAATTGAATGTTTATATGATTATGCAATTAGTAATGTGTATATAATATGTACTGCATGAAGTTGATACACAGGATTGAATGTCGACGCCCAGACATTTCTGGAACATAAAAGCTAATGCTAATCTAGAGCGTACTATAAGTCGACCTAGATGGTCTCACTTTTATTATTTATTCTGTTTTAAATTTTTTTATTGAATTATGTAATGTAAATGTGTTGATTTCTAGAAAATAAATGTCTGAGGCATTTGATGAATGTAAAAATCATTGGAAGTGCTCCTTGAATGTGAATTTGACTAAATAAATGATTATTAACTTAAATGTTGAATGTCGGACCAAGGTTTGATGATAGATGTGAAAGAGAATGTGAATGTGAATATGACAGTGTAAAATTGAGAACAATTGATTGAATGAATACATGTGATGCATTTCATTACATGAATGCATGACAACATAAAGGTTGTTGTGACCAAAGTAGCCACCGAAAAAGAGCTTAAAGCTCAGAATGTGGTAAGAGCCCTGGCTCATTATGTAAAATGAGCTTTGTATCCCCAACAAATAAAGGACAGTTATTAATGAGCCCAATATCCATAATAGGTACAAGACAATTACAAGCACTCAGTCACAATAATAACAATTAAAAGTGAGTCTTTTGAGCATTGCATATACATTTGATATGTATGATTTAAATGATTGAAATAAATAGTTTGAATGATTTCTGATTTGAAATATGAATTAAGTGAATATGAAGTGTATGTGATTCAACATGTTGATTAGAGAAATGATATGAATTACGTGATTACATAAATTGATGTGTTATGTGATTGAGTGAACCATCGAGGATGGTCCACTCACCAGGTTCGCAAAACTCACTACAAAATTTCCAACATATTTTTCAAGCTTAGAGAAGACACCAGTTAGGCCAACTGATCTCTAACCATTGCATTTAAATAAGAGATGAAGGTTAGGATCAGTTGGTGTCTGCATACGTTTTACATTATTTTTGTATTTAAGTATGTATTCTGCAAATACTGTACCATGTGTGTGTGAATAATTCTAATATGTAATGACTTTATAACGAAAGTGTTTCGAATTTGTAAAGGGCCGAAATGATTATTGGAATTTTACATTGCGTGTATTGCTTGTGAAAATTGTGAATGAAATTGTTATAAATAAAATGGTTCGTTAATGATTATTGGTTTTTCAAAAAAATGTGTGTGATGTTTGAGAAAAAAATTTGCAATGAGTTCAGTTTGACTGCTCTAATGCACCGTTTTCACAGGATCTGTGTCCGAATATCCTTGGGATGTACAGATACATGCTTGGTGGAGCTGGGGTGCTACATTATTGGGCTATTGTAGGGGATTACAATTGTATCCCAAGTTTAAATGAAGCTGAAGGCAATAAAATTAGAAATAATAGGTTAACAAAGAGATAGAATAGTTCATTAAAGTTACAAACCTGGTGAATCTAAGATAAGTAGCTTACTACTAAACATGGAGCAACAAATAACAAGTTTATTACTTCATAAAGAAGAAGCTAGATTGATTACTGGTTAACTAACAATGGTTGGTCGATTTCCCTAATTCATTCAATCATTTCCCCTATGTTTAGATCATTCTTAGATGAAGATATAAAGACTAAAATTTAGGAGAGTTAATAGATCACTATTTAGATTCTTCATTGGTTTGACAAAAAGAATGAGATTTAGGCAACTAGTCAGAAGAAGTTGGTAGATTGAAATAAGTGGATGCAAATCTTATCAGCTAATGAAGAAGCTTCAGTTGGTAAGCAACAATTTAAAGACTTTTTTTAAGGAAATTGTCTTTAACTCTCAAGTTGTAGTGTATTTAGCTAAAGAAAAATTAAGAAAGCTCAGTTAGATTGCCATAATCACCCCTTAGATTTAAGATTGAAAGAAGTAGAAGTTATTTGTATAAAAGATTTTAATTTAGAATTAAGTCTCCATAACTCTTTTCTAAAGAAAAAAGCTAAAGAGATATAGTTGAAAGAAAGCTATACCAACTCGAAATTATACTTTCATTATATCTTAGCTAGAAGGAACATCAATAAGATCAACAAGCTTTATGATGAAGAAGGGTTAATTTTCATAAATTAATAAACCATTGAAAGGATTGCTTTGGACTATTTCAAGATGTTATTAGGAAATAGTAGCTTGCAAAATAATAAGGATCATAATTTATCCTGGTTATTACAAGACCAAATCAATCAGGAAATGAAAGAGAAATTAGTTAGCCCAGTTTCTATACAAGAAGTTAAGGAAATATTTTACAGTCTCAATTCATCTAAGTCCTCTAGCCCTAATGGATTCATAGCTTATTTTTTATGAGAACTTGGGACATTATAGGGTAGCTGGTGGTTCGAACCACTCAAGAGTTTTTCTCTACCTCTAAGTTATTAAAGGAAGTCGAGAGCTTCTATATTTACCTTGTAACATCCCGTTTCCAGAGAACGGGTCGGACCAGAGAAACGGGTCCAGGTGTGGTAAATTACCACACCTCATG
>JAOQML010117232.1:0-22397 GCA_027568935.1 Erythroxylum urbanii
AAGAGTTTGGTTTTATTTGTATGAGCATAATATAACTACTCATAGGTTACTGAGGTTCCTTTATAAGTAATATACATATATATGGAGATGTATGGGAAACATGTATATTATTAGGATCTAAATTAATTGATTCACAGTCGAATAATCAAGGTAGTCGCTTGATTATGGTTTAGATTGTAGTGTTGGGATTTAACTCCATGTAAGTAAAGGAGTTTACTGCAAAGGAATGATGAGTTTCAAATCATGATAGCAGTTGACTATCAGTAATGGCACTATTAAATGAATCCGGAATCGCGTATATTTTTTAAAGAATAAAGTAGGTCGTTACTTTAATCTTAAAATATACACTTTAGCATTTGTTTATTACGAACCACAATCTTGATGAGTGGTGAACTCATGTGTGTTTCGTTATAATTCTTGATATGATTGTAATGGAATTTTAGAGGGTATCAATCTAGTCTCTGGATATTGGAATTATTAATTGAAACATGCATCAGGGAACATTTTCCTCAAATAAAGAGTTTATAGTGATATCATCACTTCTAGATATTTTAAGAAGAATGGTGGTTAAATTGGCACTAGAAGTTTGATGGACTAGCTACCCATCAAGTATTAATACCAAGATTAGATCTTGTGTGTTAATCATCATGTAGAGTGAAACAGAAGATCATCATGTAGAGTGAAACAGAAGATCTAGAAGGAAAAACCATCATAAGGGCAAAATGGTATTTTTAGCCTTTATTGTCCAGATAACTATAATATGGTTCATAATAGAGTTTGCAATTGGACATCAAATTAATATTTTTGAAACTTGTTTTCTTATAATTTTAAGTCATTCAAGAGATCAACCAATTGGCTTTATTGGAATGACATTTGGTTAATAATTCGAAATTAATTCTAATGAGATTAAATTAATTCTGGTCTTATTGTAACTTGAATTATTTAAGTCCAATTAGATTCCACATTTGGCTTTTGGGAAGGTTATTAAGGAAAGAAAAAAATAAACAAGGGTTATCAGAAAGAAAATGAGACAGTTTTGAGAGAAATGGACGAATTAGATTCGAGCCAATAAGACCGGAACAATTTAACTGGGTCTTAAGCCTATAATAAAATGTTGGACTTACACTAATTAAACGTTAATTATAAGCCTAAAAGAACATTTAATATTGGGCTAAATTTTGTTTTAATTAATTAGATTAATTAAATAAAAAAGGAAGAAAAAACCAAATTCTACAATGATGTAAAATTCGGTTATGTCTTTTATTAATAAAAGCATGAAAGAAATGGGCGTTTAGGTAATGCTCATCATCATTAAATGGTTTAATGATTGTTTTAAAAGCATACAGCATCTCCCTCCTTCCATTTCCGATGATAGAATTCTTAAGTAATGCTTATCATTATTAAATGGTTTAATGGATTTTAAAAGTTAGAAAAACATACATGAATGAATGTGAGCATGTAATAGAGACAATTCATTTGGATGATTATCAAATGAGGGGTGCGTTGGCTGTCCACTCACTCCCAAAGCCAATCATGCATCTCATTTTTAAATGGATTTAATGGTTGGTTTTAATGTATATAACGTACAACTCCTTTACTTCATGAAAGATGAATGAAGGTGGGAGTGGCGAATGAAGGTGGGAGTGCTAAATGAAAAGAGTGCGTGCATTTGGTACAAAACTCTCTCCCATTAATATCCAAGTGTTGGACTTGTAACGACACATGTTAATTTAGCTTTCATGCAAAAAAATTAACGTGTGTGGCTTTTCTATCTCACTCACTCTGTCCTTCCATTTTCGGTGATAGTATAGAAAAACGCATAACTCTTTAGCATTCTTATGATTAAAAGAATTAAGGGTTGCGTTTTTTGCTCTCTCTCCTGTAGGATCAAAAACAAAAACATGCTTAGTTTGCCTAAATGGTAGATTTCAAAACTTTTTCCAAATTAAAATATAGTGGAAGCATAACACCAAATTAACATGCTTTTGATCCATATATAATACGGTATAAGAAAATAAATAAAATAAGAACGAGATCAAAAAAATTTTTACCGACTCTTTACTATAGCTTTGATTCCTAGCTGCTATGTCCTTAACCAATTTAATCTACCACTTGTTCTCCTTGGACAACTTAGTTATGAAGATCCTTTGGTAGGAAAGGAGAAGAAAAATTAGACAGCAAACCTTTTGCTATATTTGGCTAGTTCAAAAAAATAAAAAAATTGAGACTTTCTTTTTTTCTATAATCAATATTTTTTAAAACAAAAAGAGACCTTCTCTTTTGCTATGTTTGGCTAGTGTTTAGAGATCGGAGAGAGACCAAAATTTTCATATCTTAATAGCATCGACACTAAAACGAAAATCTCTTTACAAGTACAACACCTTTCGGTTGTTTAAAAGAGTGAAGAGACAAAATCGAGGGATCAAAGGTGAGTTGCCCATTACGTTAATGGAGAGCTCCAAAAACCACACCCCTCATTTAGCTTCAAAACCAAATTGATTGTCTTCTTTCAAGTCCAACAGTTGGACAATTGTATGGAGAGAGTGGATGAAGTGCATTACTGAACCAATGCATTACTGAACCATCCATCAAAACCATTGAATGATGAAGTGCATTACTGAACCAATGCATTCTTTCCACACATGATCGTTATCTTCATTTAAGATGTTTTAAAACACCATCTAACAAAACCTTTTAATGAAGAAGAAGCATGATCAAATTTTACAACTTCGTAGAATTCAGTTTTGCTTTATTTTTATTAATAATCAGAATTTAATTCATTAAACTAGTTCATTAAAATAAAATCTAGCCTAATATTAAAAATTCCTTTGGGCTTATAATTAGCAATTAATTAGTGTAAGCCTAACATTTAATTATAGGCTTAAACTTAATTTAATTAACTCTTAATTAAATTGTTCCGATCTTACTGTCCAGAATCTAATTCGTCCATTTCTCTCTAAACTGTCTCATTTGCTTTTTGATAACCTCTGTTTATTTTTCTTACATTCCTTGATAACCTTCCCAGAAGCCAAGTGGGGAATCTAATTGGACTTAAATAATTCAAGCTCTAATAAGCCCAGAATTAATTTAATCTCATTACAATTAATTCCAACTTATTAACCAAATGTGATTCCACCAAAGACAATTGGATGAGCTCTTGAATTACTTAAAATTACGAGAAACTGTGTTTCAAAATTATTAATTCAATGTCCAATTGCAAATTCTATTATGAACCATATTATAGCGATCCACACAATAGAAGGTAAAATTATCGTTTTGCCTTTATGTTGGTTTTTCCATCTAGATCCCCCGTTTCACTCTACATGGTGATTAAAACACAAAATGGTGTTAAGACTTGATGGGTAGCTAGTCCATTAAACTACTGGTACCAGTTTAATCACCAATCTCCATAAAACATATAAAAGTGATGATATCACTATAAACTTTTTATTTAAGTAAATGTTCCTTGATGCATGTTTCAATTAATAATTCCATCATGCGGATACTGGATTAATACCCAGTAAAAATTCATTCCAATCATATCAAGAATTATAACGAAACACACATGAGTTCACCACTCATTAAGATTATGGTCCGTAATAAACGAATGCTAAAGTGTATAATTTAAGATTAAAGTAACATGCTTTCTTTATTCTTTAAAAACATACCCGATTCCATATTCATTTAATAGTGCCATTATCGACAATCAACTACTGTGATGATTTAAAACTCATTATTCCCTTAAAGTAAACTCCTTTACTTAGACGAAGGTAAATCGTAACATTATAGTCTAAACCATAATCAAGTGGCCAACTTGATTATTCAACTATAAATCAATTAATTTAGATTCTAATAATATACTTGTTTCCCATACATCTTCATGTATATGTATATCACTTACAAAAGAACCTTTGGTACCTTATGACTAGTTATATTATGCTCATACAAATAAAACCAAACTCTTTTGTTTTATTAATAGCAAATATTTTGATTACAATATTGTAACTTGAATAAAATTAAGTTATATGTAAATACACTTGCTTTCTAGGGCACCATATTTACATAACCCTAACATCTCCAAGCTCTCCAAAACTGTAAGCTATAGCAAATGAAAAAGTCTCATTTTTGCTCCACCAACCTGTCGAACAAAGAAAAAGGAGAATAAGTGGTAGATCAGATTGGTTGGTCATTTTTTAATTATGTTTATAGATGACATTTTGATGTATTCAAAGAGTAGAGAAGAGTATGCTGAAAATATGAGAATAATCCTATAGAATATGAGGGAGAAACAACTATATGCCAAATTCAGTAAATGTGAGTTTTGTCTGAATGAAGTAGTGTTTCTGGGTCACATAGTAACTGGACAAGGCATACAAGTAGATCTAAATGAGATAGAGACAGTGATGAAGTAGGAGGCTCTAAAGATTGTGTCTGAGATCTGGAGTTTCCTCAGATCAGTCGGATATTACCGAAGGTTTGACGACGAGTTTTTGTTGATCTCAGCCCTTCTGACTAAACTTCTAAGATTAACCCTTCAGATGGAATGGTGAATGTCCTAGGAGTTTTGAAGAGTTGAAGCATCAGTTAATTATCGCATCGGTGTTGACTATTCCATCAAGAACTAGCAGTCACATCAAGGATTGATATGTGTATTAATGCAGTATGGCAAAGTAATAGTCTCTATACGTCGAGATAATTAAGGCCTCTGATAGTTGTCAATTGCATTATATTTTAGGGTTTAATTTGTTAAGTATTTAGTGTTAAATTGAGGTTGAGTGTGTGTTTAGTGTGTTAATTTTTGTGATTTGCATGATGTTTTAGGGTTCAATTTGTTAGGTATTTAGTGTTAATCTGAGTGTTTAGTATGTATTTAGGTTTAAATTATGTTAATTTATGTTTTTAATTGTTTTTATGGGTTTGTATGATGAGTCTTTGAGCTTAATCGTTACATTTTTTAGGTTTGTGTTTCAGGGTAAAAGGTGAAGAACAGAGAAGATTCGAGGAGTTTTTGGGCCAAAGGCTTAGCCTATAATTGTGACATAGCAAGCCACGATCGTAACAGACAAGGATAAGCCAAAGCAGCGAGGCCATGATCATGCATATGGGGGCACGATCGTGACAGAGAGTTTACATCTAGGCCACGATCCTGCATATGGGACCACGATCGTGACAGAAAGGTGAAGGCATTGGCCACGATCGTGGCCCTAAATCAGAAACTTGACTTTCGCAAGATTTTTGGCACCGTTTTGACGCCGACTTTGACCTAGAGTGCCCAGAGTTTAAATATAACATGATGAGACAGATGTAGGAAGTTTTGGAGAGTCTGAATAGAGAGCTTTCATGCCAGCCACATTTTAGAAAAATTTTAGAGAATTTTTTAGAGATTGAGGAAGGAAACGAAGGAAGAGAGACAAGGAAACAAAGTTTGATGCGACATACTTCTCGAAATAGGTGGTTTCCAGCTGTCACTGCCTCCACGATCCATTCTGACAGTAGTTTCTTTTTCTATTTAAATTTAATTTATGTATGAAATTAGGATATTTATTGAAGTTATTGTTGTTGAGTGTTAATTATTATCTATACTCACCTTTGGGTTTTCAATTTTTGAGATTAATAAAGATTAATTGGTTGTGCTTCCTTTTGATTTAATAGTGATTCAATTTCTACTCATAATAATTTGACAATAAATTGAAAGGGTGAGCCGAGTGAAAATAATCAATTTGGACTAACAATAGTTATGTGATTTCCCTGAATAGGTGGTTTCCCACTGTCGCTGCCTCCACGATTTGAGAAGTACGTCCCGTTACGCTTCGTCTCCTTATCTCTCTTCCTTTGTCTCCTACCTCAATCTCTCAAAAACTCTCTAGGGTTTTCCAGAATGTGGTTGGCCTGAAAGCTCTCTATTCAGGCTGTTCAAAAACTTCCTACATCTATCCAATCATGTTATATTTATACCTTGGGCATTCTAAGTCAAAGTCGAGGTCAAAATGGTCTAAAAAATCTTACGAAAGTCGAGTTTCTGCTTTAGCCTGACACAGGCCATAATAGTGGCCCTGCCTGTCGCGATCGTGGCCAGTTCCTTAACCTTTCTATCATAATCATGGCCTCATGTGTACTATCATGGCCTAGATATAAGCTCTCTATCATGATCGTGTCCCTATGTACACGATCGTGGCCTGGTTGCTTAGGCTCATCCTTGTCTGTCACTATCATGGCTTACTATGCCACAACCGCGAGCTTTGCCTTTGTCCCAAAAACTCCTCGAATCTTCTCCATTCTTCACTGTTTACCTTGAAACACTAGCAAACCTATCAAGGTAGCTCAAAAATATAACGATTCAGCTCAAAGACTCACACTAACCCATAAAAACACTTAAACACATAAATTAACACAATTAACACACTAAACACACGCTCAGCACTCAATTTAACACTAAATACTTAACAAATTAAACCTTAAAACATAATGCAATTGAAAACTATCAAAACCCTCATAATTAAACGTTTGCTTGTCCTCAAGCTAACAACACAAGAAACATAACAAAAACGAAGCATACAATGCAAAAAAATGAGACAATGGCTTCGACTTCATGAAATAAATTTAATCCTAAACATAATCTAACTTGTTATATCTAATCATTAACCTGCAAAATCTATGTCTAAGGGTTTTGAACTACATATACAAGTTAATCTGGAGCTGAGTGCTAATTCAATTACCCTTTTCAATTGTACACACACATTAATAATTATTTATTCCTTCAGACTTTGTAACTATTCCTAAGTACATTTTAGTGAAAATTCAAGCTTATTACAAGTCCAGAAGGTTTTTAAGAAAAACACGTTTTTTATATATTTTTAAACACGGACTTAGTATTTTACTCGAAGGCAAACATCGGTGATGAATGTTAATCCAGTTATTCGAATAAGTCAATTATTAACAGCTTGATTAAAATGTCATTATAGCCTTTTAACGCGAAGATACACATTTATAGTGCTTGTTGATCTGATTACTCGGCTATTATCATGTTTTTAATTAGCTACTAGGTCTATTTATAACCCGAAGGTTAGTGAAATAGTAATTTATTAACAAAACACTTTTTTGATTGCCTACCATTTTGTTTTTAACTATTCGTTTTCATGAAAAATACTAGTTAAGCTACTTAAGTTAAAGGGCCTCAAATTATGAATGAAATTGACAACCTAGAGTGTGCTAAATTTACACTAAGTCCTAATTAAGCCGTATATTTATCCAAAAACTCTTATTCACTAATTTTGCTAGCTAATGATCATTTATAACCTACTAGATTATGTTCAAAATTAACCAAATTTTACTCATCTAAGCCATTGACACATTCAAATAGTTTGCACAATGCAACCTAATAACTATCATATAATATGCAAAATCACATTCAAAAGCAAAAACACAAAATCCCACCCCACACTTGAACAACACATTGTCCTCAATTTGAGAAGGAGGCACACATCACATAAGATAAGTAAAGACAAAACAAAAATTAAAGTGACAGTAAACAAATAAAAATAAAAAGAACAAAAAAATAAATTAGAGCTGAAAGTTAATTTGGAAACAAAAAATTGGGTTAGGTATAAATCCAAAGGAGATGGAGGTGGTGATAGTGATGGAGGTGGTAATTAAATGCCTTGAGACTTGGGTTAGGTATAAATCTAAAGGAGATGGAGGTGGTGATGGTGTTCGAGGTGGTAATTGAATGCCTTGAGACTTAAAATACTAATGGATCCGTTAGATATCCTAGCTCTGGTATCGTTATATTCATTCCATCTCTGTAAGTGTCTTGTTAGTCTCAATGACTACAGCAACACCTTCTTCCATCCTTGTTATTCTTCCTCTTCTTCCTTAGACTATTTACCGGTGGATTCTTCTTGTGCCTGCCAAGGTGGTTTCGTGCTCGAGCTTGTCTTACTCGCCCTGATCCGAACATGCATCTTTTGGCTAATGTCCCTCAATGTCATGTTTTTGGAATGGATGATCTCAATATAGAATAAGTGATGGTGATTGAGGAAGTCAGGAGGTGAACTGTTAATCCCCTCCGTTCCACACCAAAATGTTTTACAATGGTAGACACTATATAACCCATTTCAAGATAGTTGCTCCACTTATGTGGAGTCACAGTAAGGGAATTAAGGATATGGGTAGATGTGCATACTGGAATACTATGGTCCATACATCACAGTATAAAGAGTTCCTTAGTAGAACATTTGTTAGTTACGGTCTTGTCAAAGACCAATTGACACATAAATTTGTGCAACAATAAGTGTTCATAGGACCGTACAATGTTGTTGTGAACATTGTTTACATAAAATCGCTCAACTCTAGTAAGCTCATGCTAATATTGAGAAGGACGGAAGTCATCATGTTGATCGATAATGGTGGATTCGGGGAATCCATACAACTTGCACATGATTTCAACATTCAGTTCAAATGCTCATCCTAAATTATGTTCTTTTATGTTCTTGGGGTCAAAGGTCAGGGTTGTGAAAAATTTCAGTGTAAGCTCCTCATAAACAGGGAATTGAAATCGAATAAATTGAGCCCCCTGCATCCTCTCCACTAGGTTTTGTACCCACTCCTACAACTCTAGGCTATCTAGTGTATCAAAGTCAAAATACTTGGGAACTACAATTTGTCTATAGTGAAGGGAATGGAAACGAGTACCTTCCTCCTTAGTGTAAATTGGAAAAGGAGCTCAATTTTTGCATGCAATTTATTGCCATCCATATGGTTCCCAATCGGCTGATTGCTTAATTTGTGGCACGATTTTGGTAGAAATTGAAAAAAATTTAGAGGTTTTAAATTTCTAGAGAGATGTGAGAGTGTTTGAATGCTTGAATTATAGAGAGATAAAATAAAAGTGAAAGTGAAAGTAAAGTTAGTATTGAATATATAGGTGGTAAAAAGGGTAAAATGGCAAAGTTGGCCATAAGGCCACGGCCATGGCCTGCGGTATACTACCACTCCTAATTTGTTCCTTTTTTGTCTTTCTCCATTCTTTTCGCTTCCACTACTTGATTGTTTTCCTGTTTCATCTCTCTTTTAATGCTTGGAAGATCATCCATATAATTTCAAATTCCTACTCCTTTTCTGCTTTTATTTAAAAAACAAACTAATCCTAACTATAAAATTTCAAACGGTTGAATAAAATTAACAAAGAACTACATTTCCATGCGTTGCCTCCCATGCAGTGCTTCTTTTAACGTTAGTAGCTCGACACTCCATTAAGCTCAAGGTGGTTGGAATGAATGGTTCAATGGTAGTGTCTTCATTAATCTCAACGTTTGCACTTTAGCTACCATATTACAGTTACCACTATCCTTATAATTTCCCTTTCCTTGCCTTCTCCTTTGTGAGAGCTTCTTCTTGAAAGCATTCCCAGCATCTATAACATCCTCCCATTTGCCTTGAGGTTTAGGTTTTTCGAGATCCACTTGAGGTGAAGGAGATTTGTACTCTCTTGTAGCTACCTTAAATGTCAATTTCTCCTTCCCTAATTGCAGAGTTAATTTGCACCCATCAACATCAATAATTGAACGTGTAGTGGCCAAGAACGGGCATCCAAGAATTATCAGGTTGTCCCCACTTTCACTGATATCCAAAATATAGAAGCCTATAGGAAAGATGAATTTATCAACCTTTACCTGCACATCTTGTATAATTCCTATCGGTATATGTGATATTTTATCAGTTGTCTTAACCAAAAACTTAGTGGATACTAACTCTCTTAACCCCAATTTTAGACTAAATGTGTAGGGCATCACATTTATACTCATGCCTAAATTCACGAATGCCCTGTCTATGATAATCTTTTTAATGCTACAAGGGATGAAAAAGTCCCCTGGGTCCTCATTTTTCTTAGCTATATTGGGGTCATTTTCTAGTGGTTGCTCCTTAACCTTCTTCTTAATGAACTCCTATAATTTGAGCTTTTTTTTTACTAGTGCCGTCACTTCCTCGACCTTATTTTGTTTAATCTCCTTTAATTTTTCCGCTTCCCTAGTTACATATAACTCCCTCTATTGTGCAATAAGGAATGGAAATACACATCAAGTGGCATTGAGAGATTCGATTAAAAGATTAGTCAGAAGGTACTCTTTAACCACTTGACCTTCTTCTTTTCTTCTATCTTTCCCAGTTCCTCATCCTGATTCTGACTTATAACTATGTTACATTCCTTTGGAATTGACTCGGTGTTGTTTAAAAGAGTTCCAACATTCTGAGTCGACATAGCCTCCGTTAACTAGCCTACTTGAACTTATAAATTGTGTATAGAGGAGGCATGATTCTTTGTTACTTACTCGAATTAGCTCTCGAGTCCCATATATGCTTCCTCCATATCTCCAATATTATCCAAAATTTTGTCCAACTTTGAATCCATTGAGCTTGCTTTATCTTGTTGGAAGTTTGATTGCCTAGGGCTTAAACTGCTTTCCACCGTTGTTATTTGACCAGGAAAGTTAGGATGATTCTTCCACCCAAGGTTGTAAGTGTTGGAGTTAGGATTGATTCCCCTTCCTCGTCCAAATTATGCTCCCATATAGTTTGCCTGCTCCTAGTTATCCTCTCTTATCAAGTAACAATCCATAATATCATGGTATGTCTAACCACAAAGCTCACACTTCAGTTGTAAGGCTTTAACTTGGGTTGAGGATGACGACTTCATGTTACTTAATTGTCACGTCAAATTGTCGATCTTTCACTTGCATCTCTGTCATTTAATCAACCGCAATGATTCTCTTTTGTTCTTGAATATCTGTATGTTGCCTACCTCGCTCACTCGTCCATAGGCAGCTGTTGCTAGCCATCTCTTTGATCAACTCCTCTGCTTCATTGACCATCTTTCACATCAAAGATCCTCCTAATGCTGCATCGATCGTGCCTCTAGTAGGTGGGTTTACTTCATTGTAGAATATCTGTAGAAGGAACTCCTTCGGTAAGTTATGATGTGGGCACTTCCTTTGCAGGTCCTTATATCTCTCCCACGGTTCATAAATCAACTCCTTGTCACCTTGTTGGAAATCAGTTATTTCCTTTATTATCTTTATGGCTTTTGTCAGTGGGAAGTACTTGTCTAAGAAAGCAAGCACAAGCTGTTCCCATGTTGTGATATTAATGGGGCTCAGTGAATGATACCAAGCCTTCGCTCAATCTTTAAGTGTGAAAGGGAATAGCATAATCCTAATAGCATCCTCTGACATTTGGTGATACTAGAAAATATCACAAATCTCGAGAAATTCATGATATACGCATTTAAATACTCATTCGTCGATCCGTAAAATTGGACATTCCACTGAAGCATGTTCAGGAGGTGACCTAGCCACTCTTTGGTTTAATGGCTTAAACCCTAGCCTCATGAAGTCTATGAGAGTTCTTTGTTACCGTCCAGGGTTCACTTCCTGATCCATGTTCCTTTGAAATTCCTTGGCCATTGTCGACTTTTCTATCTCTTCTTCTTCCTCTCGCTGATATTTCCTAAGGTCATACTAACTATAATAATTTAAAAGAAATAAAATAATGCAGAAAATAAATCAATCGAACAATTAATTTTAAGAACTGAGTTGAAGAAATCTAAATAGGAAAACAAACCACACAATTAATACCAAAACTAACCTATAAATTATCAAGTGAGAGAAAGGGGGATTCAATTCGAAATTAACGAAAACCTAATCAATTATACAATTCTTGACTCAATGGGTCTAGACGGTCCTAGGATAAATTACTCTCTCTCGAGTTATAATTCTTAACCCTAATTGATGATCACTAATTTAAATTATGGAATCGCGATCTCTCGATTCGTGATTGACCCAAAACCTAAATTAGTTGTAAATTGTCTATTAACCTACTCAGAATCTATGCTCGATCTCTTGTTACATGACTCTACCAGTTTGATCCAATTCTTTACCTATCAATTCACCTAACTCTCATTAGCCCAGATTGATTATTGTCACCCAAGTCATCCTCTCATTTTATTGCTGAATAATTACGAGCAGAAATTGAATCACACTTAAATAAAAAGGATGCACAACCAATTAATCTGTATTAATCTCAAGAATTGAAAACCTTAAGGTGAGTATAGACAATAATCAACACTTACCAATAGCAATTTCAATAAATATTCTAATTTCATACATAAATAAAATTGAAATAAACAAAGAAACTACTTCCAGAATGGATCGTAGAGGCAGCAATAGCGAGAAACCAACCTGTTCTGGGAAATACGTCGTCTAAAGTTTTGTCTCCTTATCTCTCTGCCATTGTCTCCTTCCTTAATCTCTCAAAACTCTCTAAGGTTTTTTCGAAATGTGGCTGGCATGAAAGCACTCGATTTAGACTCTCTCCTTGTTGCATCTGTCCTAACATGTATTTATACTTTGGGCGCTCTAGGTCAAAGTTGGGGTCCAAATGGTCCAAAAATTTTTGTGAAAGTCGAATCTCTGCTTTAGCCCCATGCAGACCACGATCATGGCCCTATTTGTCATGATTATAGCCAGCACCTTAACCTTTCTATGATGATCTTGGCTATATGTGCACAATCATGGCCTAGATGTAAGCTCTCTATCACGACCATATGTCCATGTGTACGATCGTGGCCTGACTGCTTTGGCTCGTCCTTGTTTGTCAAGATCGTGGCCTATTGTGTCACAATTGTGGGCTATACCTTTTGTTCAAAAACACCTCAAATCTTCTCCTTTCTTCACCATTTACCCTAAAACACTAGCAAACCTATCAAGGTACCTAGAAAATATAACGATTAAGCTCAAAGACTCATACTAACCTATAAAAACATTTAAACATATAAACTAACACAATTAATACGCTAAACACTCAATTTAACACTAAATACTTAACAAATTAAATCCTAAAACACAATGCAATTGATAACTATCATCGAGACAATTAAGGTCTCACGAGATTAATTATTCGGTACATGATTTAGAGTTTACTATAGTGGTTTTTGCCCTAGCAATATGAAGACACTACTTATATGGAGAGACTTTCCAGATATATATCGATCATAAGAGCTTGAGGTATAAGTTGAGTTAAAAGGAGTTAAATATGAGATAGGGGAGACGGATAGAGTTGTTGAAAGGTTATGACTATACAATTGAGTATCATCTGGGAAAAGTTAATATGCTGGCAGTTGCATTGAGTAGAAAGTTGATTAATAGTGTAGCTCATATTCAGACATTAAGGTTATTGAACCTAGTTCAATTGAGAGCTTTGAATGTGGAGTTAAATCTAGAGCAGAATGAGGCATTGATAGTTACCCTGAAGCTGAGGCTGACGTTATATGACAGAGTTAGAAAGGTCCATAGTAAAGATCCTAAAATGGTGAAGCTTATTGAGAAGTTGAAGTTGAACCTGGATTTCGAGTTTGAACTGAGAGATGAGACATTGTGGTTAAAGTAAAGGTTGTGCATGCCTGACATTGATAGTTTTAGAAAGGAGATTCTGAAGAAGGAGCATTTAGTAGCTTAGTCTATGCATCCTAGTACTACTAAGATGTATAAGACACTAAAGCAAAATTTTTGGAGGCCAAGGATGAAGAAGCAAGTAGTTGACTATCTACCTAAGTTCTTAACATGCTTGTAGATTAAGGCTGAGCATCAGGCTCTAGTTAAGAAGCTTCATTTGTTACCTATACCAGAGTGGAAATGGGAATAAATCACCATGGATTTAGTAACGGGATTGCCAAAGACTCTGAGGCAAAATGATGATATATAGGTTGTGATGAACTGATTGACTAAGTCACCCATTTTTTTAGAGTGAGAGAGAATAACCCCTTAGATCAGTTAGCCTGGAGATATATAAAATAGGTAGTTAAAATATATAGGGTTGGTGTCCATTGTATCTGACAGGGATCCTAGATTTACTTCAAGATTCTAGAAGAGCTTACAGTCAACTATAGGTATGAAGTTGAACTTCAATACTATATTTCATCCTCAAACAAATGGACAAAGTGAGAGGACAATTAAGATTATTGAGGATATGCTCAGGGCATGTGTATTGGAATTTTAAAGAACATGTAATTAGTATATATCCTTGATTCAGTTTTCCTGTAATAACTATAATCACAATAGTATCGGAATGGTATCATATGAGACATTGTAGGGCAGAAAATGTCGATCACCTTTGTATTAGGACGAAGAGGGTTTGAGAATGGTAGAAAGCCCAAAACTAATATAAGATAATGTGGATAAGGTGAAACTGATCTGAAGTACAATTAAAGCAGCTCAAGATTGATAGAAGAGCTTATGGATTAGCATTGAAGGGATATGGAATACAGTGTAGGACACAAAATGTTTCTGAGAGTATCGCCTTAGCGAGGAGTGTTGAGGTTTAGTAAAAAAGGTAAGCTGAGCCCTAGGTATATTGGTCCTTATGAGATCATTGAGAGGATAAGACCATTGGCATACAAATTAGCTTTACTGAATGAGATGTCTCAGATACATAATACGCTCCACGTGGGTATGCTCAGGAGATATCGGTCTGATCTGATGCATATGTTACCGGCTCAAGAGATTGAAGTTGCGAGTAACTTAAGTTATATTGAGGAGCCGATCAAAATAGTAGGATATCAAACAAGATAGTTGAGAAACCGAGAAATTACATTGGTGAAAGTCCTTTGGAAGAATCACTCGAGTGAGGAAACGACTTAAAAAATAGAAAAACACGTGAGGAGACAATACCCCCACCTATTCGATAAATCAAGTAAAAATTTTAATGACCAAATTTCTTAATAGGGAGAATTGTAATATCCTGTTTTCCAAGCTAAGGGTTAGAACCCTATAATACTAAACATAAGAGATATTATTGAGAAGTGCATTTCATACGCATGCATAATATATATAGCATACACATACATTTGAATATTAACTTTTACATACATTAAAATGATTATACATGTATTCATTGATACTTTCTGGGTATAATTGATTTATAAATGTGAATTGTGGAGTAATTATCTTGAAATTTGATTTGTTGAGTTTAAGTATTGATTTAGAATTTTCGATGAAATTTTGGAAATTTTTTGAAATTTAGAGTATTTTTGGACTTAAAAATGTCAAGTAGCAAGATAACTGATAAATGGTAGTGGAAATATGAGTCAAATGGTATTGGAAATTTTGATAACTGGCTTTAGGAATTATTAAAAAGTGTTAATGAAAATTTGGAGACAATTAGATTAGAAATTGGAGATAAATGAACTAGTCAATAAAGAGTACCAAGTGAAACATATAGAAAATGGACATATGGCAAGTGACAAGTGTCACTTGCCAAGCCATGTCTTAACCCACGATTCTCTTAACTTCAAAGACCATTTAATTATTTTGTTTCTTGCTTCTTTTCTTCGTAATCTTCTTCATCTCCTTCATTCTTCTTCTTCTCCATTCATGATAACCATCTTACCTTCATCAACGTTAAAGCTTTCTCTCACCTTTCACTAGCCACTCCCATCTTTTTGTCTTCTTTATTTGCCACAAGAAAACCTAACCTATTCCACCTTCAAGATGATGATTTTGTGACATAAGGAGTTTGATAGTTATGATTTGCATGATGTTCTAGGGTTCAATTTTTTACATAGCTAGTGTTATCTGAGTGTTTAGTGTGTATTTAAGTTTCAATTATGTTAATTTATGTTTTTAATTGTTTTTATAGGTTAGTATGGGTCTTTGAGCTTAAATGTTATATTTTTTAGGTATCTTGATGGGTTTATTAGTGTTTCAGGGTAAACGGCAAAGAACGAAGAAGTTCTGAATAGTTTCGGGCTAAAAACACGGCCTATAATCTTGACACAATAGGCCATGATCGTAACAGAGAGCTTGGATATAGGCCATGATCGTGCACTTTAGGTCACAATTGTGACAAGGAGAGTTAAATGCTGGCTATGATTGTGGCAGGTAGGGCCACGATCGTGGCTGGCATCAGGCTAATACAAAAACTTAAGTTTTGCAACCCTTTTCAGACCATTTTGACCTTAAATCAACCCAAGGTACAAATACATCATTAAGGGATAGAAGAAGCAGTCTGGAAAAACCCTAGAGAGTTGTGTAAAAAAGCCATCACATCAGCCAATTCTAAGAGAAAACCTAGAGAGAAATTAAGAGATTGTGGAAGGAGACAAAGGAAGAGAGACACATAGATAAAGCTAGACGCGACGTACTTCCCGAAACAGGTGGTTTCCCACTGTCGCTGCTTCTATAATTCTGTTCCCGACAGTATTTTCCATTTATTCAATTTTATTGATGTATGAAATTGTAATATTTGTTGAGAATAGGTTGTGTTGAATGTTGAGTTTTATCTATACTCACCTTCGAGTTTTTAATTCTTGAGATTAATAAAGTTTAAATGATTTTGTTATTGTTGATTTAACTGTAATTCAATTTCTATTCGTAATAATTCGGAAATAAACTGAAAGGATGAGCCGAGTGAAAATAATCAATTTGGGCTAACGAGAGTTAGGTAAATTGATAGATAAGAATTGAAACAAACCGATAGAATCGTGTAACAAAAGATCGCGCATAATTCCCAATAAGTTCACACACAACTTTAGAACTATTTTAGATTATAGGTAAATTGCGAGTCGAGAGATCACAATTCCATAATTTAATTTGTGGATCATTAGCTATAATTAAGGATTATAACTCGAGAAAGAGTAATCTACCCTAGGACCGTCTAGACCCATTAACTAGATAATTGCATAATTGGTTAGGTTTTCATTAGCTTCATATTAAAATCTCCTTTCTCTCACTTGATAGTTTCTAGGTTGATTTTCGAATTGGGTTGTGTGATTTTACTATTTTGTTGATATCTCTGTATTTTAATATCCATAATTGATTGTTTGATTGATTTATTCTTCCATTAGTTTATTTCTTTTGAATTGTAGAACTTAGGACTAGTTTAGCCCTCCCTGTGGGATCAATACCTTAGGTACTATGCGAACGACCCGTGCACTTGCAAAATTTCCCAAGGTTAATAAATATTAAAACTTAGCGTATGTAACCTTTCGAACAAGTTTTTGATGTTGTTGCCTAGGAGGTGTTAGTTTAGTTCTTTAGTTTAAGGCTTCTTCACTATCTTTTGTGTTAAAAAAATTGGGCGTAGAGACACATCAAGACATCTTAGAGTGAGAATGAGATATGTGAAGAATTGAATGCAAAGAAGCGATAAAAAATGATCATGGAGGATGGATATTAGAGGGAGCAAGGGGCGTTTGCAAAATTCAATGAGCCCCAATTTTTTTGGGGAAATCATCATCTTTATATGGACCCGTACACTCTGAGGTGGCAAAAACACCCCGAATTTTATTGGTCTAACAATGTAAGGAATCATTTAGGACATTAGGACCTAGTTGAATTTCAATATGATGAATCCAGTTCATAGGATTCCATACTGGACATAATCATAGATAAGCTCATAGATATAGAAAAGAACCAAAAGAGATTGGAAAAGAAGTTTGAACAAATAACAGAAGACCATGCATCTTTGATTCACAATCTAGAGGTTTGAATAGGCCAGCTTTTTAGGGAATTTTGTAAGCAAAGTGAGGAAAACTACTTACACAACATAAAAGTAAATTCAATAGAACCATATCAGGTTATCATACTCAAGAATGGGATAGAGCTAGAAAAACCAGCAAGAAATCAAGCTAATACCTACCTTATAGAAGATTAAGAACTCAAGAGAAATGATGAAGGAAAGGATGGAAACCCCTCATACTATCTGCTAGATCTTAGTACACTATGTTTAAATATCGAAAAATCTTTGATAGATGTCCATGCCAAGACCCTTACCCTTTAGATTGATGATGATGAAGAGACATTTAACATGGATGATGTATTTAAGAATCCAAAGGTTAGTAACTCATTCAGGATAATTGATGTTTTCAAATCTTCTAAAAAAAAGAGGATGAAGAATAGATGACGACAACTATCGAGTTTGAAGAAGCTTTGAAAGTCTCTATTCAAGAAGCGAAAGAAACAGAGGAGTTGAAGGTGATTAAGGAAGAAAGAGAGCAACTCACCTTCACGCAGGACAAACTGTTGGATTCGATGAAAGATTTTGAGTGTTTTGTTATTCCTTGTTTTGTTGACAGTTTACATGAACGAAGGACATTATTGAACCTAATTGGTCTTCATAATGTTATCAACATTGTCCTTCTGATCATCTTACAATTTGTAGCTTACTTATAGGATACAAAACTGATATTGAATAAAAAGGACAGAAGCAAGCCACTCATAATTGATCTAAGATGAGTTTTAAAGGATAAAGGTCAAGCTAATGACCATAAATTAACACGTTTAGTAGTATTATTGTGTGGTTAGATTTTTTAAATTCTTAAATAAGTTTGACTGATTTGGAATAATTTAGGTTGCTAATTCTTTTGCTCTCTTCCATCACTTATAAGATAGGGAAACAATCTCTATGTCAAGTAGATTCGGTCTCAACATTATCACTATCACCACCTCTATCACCATAAACAATTTCGTGTTCTAACCCTTTTCTTTTCATTTTTGTTAGTATTTTATTCTTATGATTTTTGTATATTGTGTTTTATTTCCCCTGATGTGCTTGTGTACCCATCTCATATTGAGGACAATGTGTTGTTCAAGTGTGGAGAGGGTTGTGTGTTTTTACCTTGAGTGTGATTTTGCATATTGTATGATAGTTATTAGATTACATTGTGTGAATTGTTTGAATGTGTTAATGGCTTAGATGGAGTGAAATTTATTTAATTTTGAACCTGGTTTGTTAAGTTGTAAATAATCATTAGCTCACAAAATTAGTAAATTAGGAGCCTTTGGATAAATATAAAGCTTAATTAGGATTTAGTGTAAATTTAGCACCCTATAGGTTATCACATTCTTTCATAATTTGAGGCCTTTTAACTTAGGTAGCTTACCTAGTATCTTTTTCATGTAAATGAGCAGCTTAAACAACAAGGTAGGTATTAAACGAAAAAATAATAATAATAATATAAAAAATAAAATAATTTATTGTTAAATAAATCACTATTCCATTGACCTTCGAGTTATGAATAGAGCCAGTAGTTAGTTAAAAATGTGATATAGCTGAGTAACCGGATCAACATGCATCATATAAGTGTGCCTTTGTGTCAAAAGGCTATAATAACGTTTCAATCAAGTTGTTTAATAAAAACATGACTTAGTTGAGTAACCGGATCAACATTCATTACCAATGTTTGCCTCAAAGTAATAATACTAAGTCTATGTTCACAAAAAAAGTGTGTTATTGCTTAATAAAAACCTACCGAACTTATAGTAAGCTCGACTTTTCATGAAAAGATACTTAGGAATAGTTACAGAGTTGAAAAGAACAAAGAATTATTAATGTGTGTGTACAATTCAAAAGGGTAAATAAATTAACACTTAGATCTCGATGAAATTGTATATTTAGTTCAAAAACCCAGACATAGATTTTGCTTACTAATGATTAGATATAACTTGTAAGATTGTGTTTAAGATTAAATTTATTTCGTTAAGTCAAAACCATTGCCTCATTATTGCATTATGTGTTGTGTGTTATTGTTATGTTTGCTTAAGGACAACCAAACGTTTAAGTGTAGGGATGTTGATAGTTATGATTTGCATGATGTTTTATGGTTCAATTTGTTAGGTATTTAGTGTTAATCTGAGTGTTTAGTGTATTTAGGTTTTAATTGTGTTAATTTATGCTTTTAATTGTTTTTATGGGTTAATATGATTCTTTGAGCTTAAATGTTATATTTTTCAGGTACCTTAATAGGTTTGTTAGTGTTTCAAGGTAAACGACGAAGAACGAAGAAGTTTCATGCCAAAAAACACAGCCCACAATCGTGGTACAATAGGCCACGATTATGACAGAAAGGCGAGCTAAAAGGACTCTAGCCATGATCGTGACAGAGAGCTTGGATCCAAGCCATGATCATACATTTTAGTTCGTGATAGTGACATAGAGGGTTAAGTGCTGAGGATGACCGTGGTAGGCAGGGCCACGATTATAGCTTACATCGGGCTGACACAAAAACTCGAGTTTCGCAAGACTTTTCGGACCATTTCAACACCGAATCAGCCCTAAGGCTTCTAAAGTATAAATACATCATTAAGGGACAGATGAAGCAGTCTGGAAAAAGCCTAAAGAGTTGTGCAAGAGAGCCATCACATCAACTAATTTTTAGAGAAAACCTAAAGAGAAATCGAGAGATTGAGGAAGGAGATGAAGGAAAAGAGACATAAAGACGAAGCTAGACGCGACGTATTTCTCAGAATAGGTGGTTTCCCGCTGTCACTGCCTCCATAATTTCATTCCCGATAGCATTTTCCGTTTCTTCAATTTTATTTATGCATGAAATTACAATATTCATTGAGAATAGGTTATGTTGAATGTTGAGTTTTGTCTATACTCTCCTTTGGTTTTAATTCTTGAGATTAATAAACTTTAATTGATTGTGTTACTATTGATTTAATTGTGATTCAATTTCTGTTCGTAATAATTTGGCAATAAATTGAAAGGTAAGACGAGTGAAAATAATCAATTTAGGCTAACAAGAATTAGGTAAATTAATATATAAGAACTGGATCAAATTGATAGACTCGTGTAACGAGAGATCGAGCATAAGTTCTCAGTAGGTTAATAGACAGTTTTAGAACTATTTTTGGTTGTGGGTAAATTGTGAGTCGAGAGATCACAATTCCAAAATTTAATTTAGGGATCATTAGTTAGGGTTAAGGATTATAACTCGAAAGAGAGTAATCTACCCTAGGATCGTCTAAACCCATTAATTCGATAATTTCATAATTGGTTAGATTTTTATTAGCTGCAAATCAAAATCTCCTTTCTCTCACTTGATAGTTTCTAGGTTGATTTTCAGATTGGTTTTTGTGATTTTGCTATTTTGTTGATATCTATGCATTTTAATACCCGTAATTGATTATTTGATTGATTTATTTCTTACATTAGTTTATTTCTTTTGAATTGTTACAATTTAGTATGATCGTAGATTTTAGGACTAGTTTAGCCCTCTACATGGGATTGATACCTTAGGTACTACACGAACAACCCGTGCGCTTGCAGAATTTACCAAGGTAAATAAATATTAAAACTTAGCATGTGTAACCTTCTGAATAGAGTTAGGTCTTCTTGGTGATTTCAAAGAAGCTTAAGTGTAAGTCAAGTAAGTAACTTACTAATCTTTATGGGTAGTGGTAAAACATTTATGATGAGTATTTTGAGATTGATGATTTGATCATGAAATTTTATATGTGCTTTAACATGGGTTTAATAATAAAGAAATTTATGTTCTATTTTTAGTGTTTTAATGATGTTCATGAGTTGCTTAATAAAAAGTATTAATGATGATAGATTAAGGGATGAATGATTATGAAAAGGAGTTGACACATGATGATGATGTGTGGATGAAGAAGTAAATAGGGTTATGTCTTATTTTTATGTTATGATGAGTGATAACTTATGAGTTGTGCCATAGGTGATTTTGAGATGTTTAAAAATGAAAATGGTGTTTAAAAGAGTGTTGAAAGTTGAAAAATCAAGAGATGTGATCATGTTCTATTTTTAGTGTGATAATGAAAGTAAGGAACTGATGAATGAATTTATGTGTTTTGTTCTTATTTTTTAGAATATTAAAATCATGAATATAGGCTATATTATGGATGAATTAGATTGAGAATTTAAGGTATAAGAAAGACGTGGACTAATGTTTCTAAAATGAGAATTAGGTATAATAATGAAAGATGATAAAAGTTATGTTTTTTTTGTTAGTGAACCTTAAGTTATGATTTATCTTATAAATGTTATTGAGATAGTTTGAGGTAAAAATAAGGTGGTTATGAATCCTAAGTGAAGAACTATGGAAATGAATTATTTGATGCATTATAAATGAGATATATTAAGGAAAGAGATAGGATTTCATGAATGATGAGGTTTAGTTGGAAATGGTGAATCAAATGAGTATAGGTTTAAGAGTTTAATACAATCAAGTTAATAATTCAATTAGTATGAGATGATGTTGTAATAGAAGAGGTGAATTCTAGATAATTTGGATTGAAATTGATGTTAGTAGGTGTGTTAAATTCATGTGAATAAAGGAAGAAAGTGCAAGGCACGATCATGGCCCTCTGTTGGAGTTATGTAAATATAGCACCTTAGAAAGCAAGTGTATTTACTTATAAATTAATTTTCTTCCAGTTATTTTTTCTAATGAAAATATTTATCATTAATAAAAAAGAATTTGGTTATATATATATATATATGCATAATAAAACTAGTCATAATGTACCAAGATTCTTTTGTAAGTAATATACATATACATAAAGATGTATGAGAAACATGTATATTATTAGAATCTAAAT
>JAOQML010117240.1:0-22390 GCA_027568935.1 Erythroxylum urbanii
CTTTTGCTAAGTGATGTGTTAAGTGATGTGACACGCCACCCTCGCGGGGCACGAATCCGGGTATCACTGTCGATATCAGGTTCGGGTTCAGCGGGAGTGGGGTGTTACACAAATGGACTAGTAATTAGGTGACATTTGGAAGCTATAATATGGGACAAATGGAAGGCATGCCTAGTGACAAATGCCATGGTCAAATTGTGACACCTTGCATTTAGTTGGATTAAGCTAATGCAGCAAAAGTTTTTGCTGAAACATTCACCATCTTCTTTTATTCTCTCCACTGAAAATTTCTCCTATCTTACATCTTTGTATTTTGGTTTAAATCTTGCAAAATTGCCACACCAAAATAAATACTTTTACCCTTCACAAGATAGCTAAAGAACCAGTTTATTGTTCCCTTTTAACCCTTGCCAAAAACCAACTTGTTTCCACCTTGAATTTATTATGATCTTGCTTGTATGGAGGGCTAGATTAACTTGATGTATTGAGGTGGAGTTTGATCTTAACAAGTAAGTAGAATTATGATCTTTATGACATGTTTTAAAAAAATGATAATGATGATTGAATTGGGATGGATTGTTTATGATGTTGATGATAAAGTGTGCTGGAATATGTTGGATGAACTTAGATGCTTTTATGCTTTGTTCTTGATGTATTCAAACCGTGAGTTATAGGTTATTGTATGGATGAATTGCATTGGGATTTGAAGTATAATGAAGGTGAATTTATGTTAAATAAAGGTGTTATTATAGTGTTTTTGAATTGGGAAAGAACTAGGACTATATGTTTGATAGTAAATGATAGTTTCTATTTTGGTTTTTGATGCATGAAAGACAATAGTTTATAAGTTTCCAATTAAATAATTTTGAGTAGGAATTGGAGATGAGATTGATGAGGAATTAGAGTATAATTAAAGTATAACTGAGGTATATTTAATGGACTATTAAGAGGATACTTTGTGGTCGGGTCGGTCGTGCTGGGCCCGAGCCCAGTCGTAATGACCCACAGGCCGATCAGTCCAATCTTCAAAGATCAGTCTCATACCTATTGGCTATTCCAAGCCCAGGACCATTCCGCGTTCTCCTTGGCCCATTCGCAGGCAAAAGACTCCCATACATACGTAAAGACTTAAACCTAGTTGTTGGTTCCTATATAAGGTCTGTATTGGCCATAAGAGAGGTACGCATAATCATAACCCTAGTTTTCTCTGCTTTCCTGCAGCCCTTTCTTCACCAAAAAAACTAACTTGAGCGTCGGAGAGGCTTATCGGGAAATAACCCCCGACGTGCCTTCTTTGTTTTGTAGGCATCCTCAAGCCAGAATTCTCGTGTTCAACAGTTGCTTCCATGGATCCAAACGGCAACGTACAGCCTCGTCAGAATCCGGCTGAACCACTTTGAATTTGGTGTTAAGATGCAAACATCTGGAAAAAAATTGAAGGAAATGGATGGTGAACTTTCGATTCACTCATCCCATGATCGTTGGAGCTGCATACATGATCGTGGGAAATGCCTTGAAGTGAAGAAAATGTTATTTTATGTGATTATTGAATTAACTAAGGATAAGTCAATTTACTTTAGTGTATTTGGAATTGATTGAGGCTTAAAATGAACCTAGTTTGATGTTGGATAAGTTGCTTAAGTGTTTGATAAGTTTAGGTTGTTAATTGATGTTATAACTTAAGGAAAGGATTGTTTGATATCAATGTATCTAAATTTGGAATTTATGAGTGTTAAAGGAATGAAGGTGTTCTTATGAATATAAATGTGATCCAAAGGATATGAATAATGTATTTGGAATGGGTGAATAAGAATTGGGAAGTGTATGAATATATATAATGCTAGAAATGGGTTAGTGAATTTATGATTGATGAATTTAAAATAATCAAGTTTACTTGAGGTATAAACCTAAAATGCAAACTAGTTATATCCAAGCTATGATGTATGAATGGTTAAGATTTGTGAATAAGGATACATACTCGAGAATATCAATTGAGCATGCATTGAACATGACACATATATATATATATATTCATGAATGAATATTTATATGAATGATCAACTTAATAATGTGTAAAATATGTGTGTATTGTATGATTTAAAAAGTACAAGTTGATCTTCAGTGTTTAGACATTGCTGGATCATCAAGGTAATTGCTTATCTGAAGCGTACTGTGAGTTAAACTAGATGTTTGTCACTAGGATTGATTTGTTTCTGTTTAAAGTTCAGTTATTGAATTGTTACTTATGTGATTGAGATAATTCTGGACATTGATGGTCTGAGGAATTTGATATTTGGGATTGTATTGGAAGTGTTTTCTAATTGTATATGAATATGGAAATTGTGTAAACTCAATTATATGTGTTTCTATCTAATATGTATGCTAAATATGAAATGTGAGAATGATTGAATGTGAAATTTTGAAAGGATTATGAAATATGTGAGCAATTGAATGTGAATTGTCGGACTTAGATCTGATGAATCTGATACATATGATAGAAGCTCACAAGAATGAAAGGTAATGAAACATGGCATATGGAATGATGCATCACATTGAAATACATGATCAGATAAAGGAGTTGTGACCGAATTGACTAGTGAAAAAGAGCAAAGCTTAGAAATGTGTACAAAGAGTCATAAGCTCAGTTATTAATGAGCCCGATATCCACAATAGGTACAGGACAGTAAATGAAATGAGCTCGGTATCCACAATAAATACGGAACAGTAAATAGGCGCTCAGTCATAGTAAAGTAAAAGTGAATGTGCATTTGTATATACAACTTGATATGTATCATATGGATGATTGAATTGAATTATTGAATTGTTTTGAAATAGTGATGCGAAATATTTTGTATACAAGTTTTACTTGCTAAAGAATGACAAAATGTGACGAAATATTCAATATTTGATGGTATGATTTGCTTGTGAATTTGAATGTGAATTGTCCTTATGTTTTGATATGAGTGAGCATATCAATGATGGTGTACTCATTAAGTTAGCAAACTCATCAAAATTGCAATGATGATTTACAGGTACGAGGAAGACCTAGTTTTAAAGGCAAACTAGTAGAAGTCTAATATTGTCAATTTTGGAAAAACAAGAATGGCTCAAAGGTCTGGTCAGCTGATATATGGGGAGTGTAATAGATTCTGTTTATTTAGTTTCTCATTTCATGCAGAACATTTTGTAAAAGAGCAGTAAACTCTCAGATGTTTTTGGTAATGTAAACATATGTATTATGAAGTGTAATGCTTCAGTGTAAGTTATGTTTGTGAATGAAATGACAAAAGTTGACTTTTAGATTACTCATGTTTTGTGTGATGCGATAATAGGTTAATATGATTGCTCTAACATGCCATTTTCATAGGGTATATTCTTGAATGTCCTCTGGATGTTCAGACATATGCTCTATGGTAGTGGTGTGTTATATAAACTCTTTTTTAACTCCTCCATAGACTAAGGAAACATCTTTAGTTCTTCTCAAGTACTTTAAGATGTTTTCCACAGTTATAACTTAATTAAGAGATTTAAAGTTTCTAACATTAAGGTCTAATCAAAATTAATATAATCTCATTACACTAGTTATATCTAGCATAATCAAATTATGGAAGATAATCCTTTAAAGCTTTGATTAATTCTAATTATTAATTTGAAAAATAATTTAATTTAATATTTCAAGTTGAAAAATTAAACTAAATTCCAAATATATTTATGATGAAAATTTAATCCATTTGAAAATAAAACATAACCAATTAGGAAATAATTTCTAGATTTATTAGGAACATATGTTGCACATGCATTTTTGTTTGGTGCATTTATAAGAAGACACCTAGACGGTTCTCCTCCATTTAGGCATCTTCTTCTATTGCATGTAGTTTCTTAGGGGTGTTTCTTCCTATAAGGGTAATTGTTGCTCTTTTTAGTGGCAATAATCACCGTTAGCAACAAAGGAGGCTATTTCAGTACCAACTAGCATTACTACATCTACACATGCACACATATAGAACCACATTCAATCTAGTTATAGAAACTTCAATCTTTGATATGATATTTCTATAAGAACATGCCTAAAATTTCTAAAAATAGACTCATCATAACAGAGAAATAAAACACTTAAAGTCTTTTATTGATCAATTTTGGAAGCTGAAAAATAAGAGAGATGTGTCCTTGAAGCATTTTCTAAAAAAAACATAAAACTAAGGGCACGTAAGGTTTTCAAAGGTATAACCAAATTAAAGAAACTGAAAGCAAAAGTGAGGACATGTTTTTGTAGAAGTAAAAAATAAACAAAAAAAGCAAAACCCTAAATTAATTATAACCTAATCATTATTAGGAAAATCCTTAAAATCTTAAGCTTTAAACTTACCAAATCAATAACAATCAAGCAACTTTGATAAATATATATAATTAAAATTGTTCTTATAACACTATTAGGAAATCAACAATGATTTAATCATAGGTATAGTGAAAAATGATTTTATAATTTCCTAATTGAATTACTTGAAAAACATAAATTATAAATAAAAAAGTTAAATTGTCCAAGATTCGAACTCCTGTAAAAATTTTCTTCTTAAGATATCAACCACTAGCATTTCATATGTAAAGGTTTTAACAATATCCTTAAATAAAAAAAAGAACTTAAACATTTAAGAGTAAAATGTTGGAGTGATAACTCTTTTATATCTTTTTCTTATTTATAGAAAAAGATATTAGGGTTTCTTATTTATTAAAATCAAACTTCCTAACTAATTAAAGTCTAGCTCTAACTCTGATTATAATTACAATTTAATTTTAATAAATCAAATATTTGACATTTGGTTGCTGAAGTTTCTCAAACTTTATAACTAAGTCCAACTTAATTTAAATTAAATTTTCTCTTTTAAATTGTTCTTTCTGTATGACCCATTAGGTTCTAAAATGTTGTTAATCATTATCAATTATAATTATAAATTTTCATTAGAATTAGATAAGTTAAATGAATAATATCATACTTTAAATTGCAACCTACCAATTGGCTATAGGGGTGTAATCTAACAAGATATATATTACATGATTTCTTTAATGTTAGGTTGAAACTTTTATTGAATTCCATAAAACATAACACATTCTTGGGGGTTTTAACTTGGTTGAGAAACATGTTAATCAACTTAAGAATAAATGGTGGTGTATCAAGGAAATGCAATTTTATACCTTTGGAAACTCTGCCGGTCCAATTGATAAATATCTTCTATGTTTATTGAGTCATGATTATAAAAACGATACTAAAGGAAGTAGTAATCTAAGAATTGATTATAATTAAATTTATATTTGATTAACTGTCTTATTTTGATTCCTTTAGTTTTCACTTTGTTTATTTTTTATTTTATTACATAATTGCATTAACAATAATTTCAATAAATTCTTTTTCCTTTTTAGTAGTAGGAGAGTTCACCAGATCCATTTAGCTTCCTCATAAGATCAACACTCTATTCATTATTATATTATTCCAATTATAGATGTAATCGACTTAGGTTTTGAGCAATTACTTTTTAATAAAGAAAACTTAAGTAAAAGGAAAACTTAGTATAACAAGTTTTTAACGTCATTAATGGGGAAGAATTTGGTGTTTAGGAAACTCAAGAATTGTAAGTATAATATTTTTATTTCTTTCTTTTTATCTTTTTATTTAATCTTAATTGTCTATTTTTTGCCTACTTTACTTTTCTTATATGTTAACTTGTACGATAAAAAGTAGACACTATGTTTTTTTTATGGTTGTTTTCTCCATCAAAGTTATAAATTCCCTATTACTAATTTATTACCCATAAAGAAGGCAAGTTTACCTTTTTTAGTAAGTAAAATAGTGGTAAGTAGGAGTTATTCCTTATAGGGGGAGTGGTTTAGATTAGACATTTTAAAACTACCAACTAGTCTAAATAAATAAATAAATAAATAAAAGAATGATTTTTATAGATTTTAATTAAAGAATTATAAGTTAAATAAAACCTAAATAGGTAAAAAGAGAATCACTAACAAGACAAATTAACAAAAGAGAATTCAATTAGAAATAAATGTTTGAATAACCTATTCTTACTTTAATTTCATAAACCATTTAACTTAGAATTGATATATTTAACTAGACTAATAGATCTTTTAGTCATTTACTTGTACTTGCTTGACATATAGCTATATACTCTCTAATTGGTTAACCCTCACCTTAACTAAGCTAACAAATCTTTAAATGCACTAAATCTATGAAAATCCATGAAAGGTTTCACCTTAACACTAGAAAGATGATGTGGTCTCTCATAAGCACCCCGTTCAACCTTTGTTGCCTAGGTTATGGTCCACTCATCTGTAAGCTCTCTCTATAGGCTACTATAAATGAATTAAATTTAAATATAGTTGCTAGCATAACTAAATCATGCACTAAAAACAATCAAAGGCAGTTAATAAAAATATATCCAATTTATAAATTAAACTGAATTAATCTATACAAAAGTAAAACTAGCAATTTAGTTATCTAAACATGGAAAAAGTTTTAGCCACTAATCATAGTTAAACAATGAAATCAATAGTCAAAAATAAAGAAAACATAGTATAAATAAATCTAAGTTCAAATCTTGATTTTGCCTACTGGTGATATTGGGCAAGTTTTACAATTTTTAAGCCCTCAAACTACTGCAAGTGCATGGGTTGTGAACAGTAGTACTTGAGGTGTTGATCCCTCAAGGAGTTGGTGAACACGGGAATATGGATTGATAGAAAATTGAATTGAAAAATTAACAAAAATGAAATCAAATTGAGCACCACCAACTTAAAAATGGAAAATTACATAAGAAGAATTACCAAATTATAAGAGAGGGGATTTTTCCTATCATCAATGCTAACCTAGTCATTTATATGTTAATGAGATGTTGGTTTTAGACTATCGAAGGGATGATTACTCTCTCTCGAGTTATAATTGCAAGCCCTAAATAATAATCTCTAATTGGTTTAGTACTTGACAGGGCGTTTTAACGCTAGTCAAAATAAAATAATTAGACTACTACTATAATAGTGGTGAGTCTAGGTCGATCCCAAAGAGAGTACGTGTAAAGTTATTAAAATGAAATTAATTGGTGTTTAGGTTTGGGGGGTTTTGGATTTATAAAATAAAATGAAACTAGACTAATAAAAACAAATTAAAGAAAGCATGCGAAAAATGATAAAAATGGGGAATTTGATAGGGACCCGATTCTTTGGTTCAATCTCGGCCTACACCGTAATTAAGCATATTTCATGAATTTGTTGTTCCTAAACCTCTCCTGCAACTATTAATCATAAGTTAATAATTAACCTGAGTTTTCCTCTAGGTTTTGTTTAATCAAAATATGATCGTTAATTAAACCTACTACCGAATAACCTAGGATATGATCTCTAGATTTGGCAACCACATTATGAATTAGGAAAACTGATTAATCAAGGCAACAACCACATATGATGCATCATTTAACCTAGGTTATGTTATCCCTAATGATTACGAATCATTAGTCGTTACATATAAATTTCAACATAACAATTACATATTATATCAAAATTCTAGCAATGGTTATGCAAATAAATGATTCAATGAACGTATTAAAATCATCCTTTCATAATACCTAATAAGTTCATACACAAATAACCGAGCAATAACAAAAGTATGATTATCTATACACAAACAATTCAATTAACATATGATAACACAATCAATTTCTAATGAGACAAAGAAACAAAAAAAAGTAAAATATACTTAACCTAGGTTGTCGGTGTCAATGTGACCTTCGAACTGACGTCGGGATGTCTAGCCCTTCATGAGTCTCTCCCAAAGAAAATGCTTCAGCCCCGCAGTGAATAACACAGCCGAAGACCACCCTAGCAACGCCTCCCTTCTCTGTCGCAAGCTACCTTCTATATTCATTGTTTTGACGAATTAATGTTGTTGGCCATGCTTCTATTCACGCATCTTTTAAAAGCCTCCTCTCTATTATACTACTATGCATTTTAAGCCAAAAATGCATCCCATATCTTGAAACGTCTGCGTTTCTGTAGGATGTCTATGTGACATGCTACCTGCATCTCCTTCTCTTTATCGCTTCTGTTCTCTACGCTACTCTCTGAATTAGTGATTTAATTTGTGATCCATTTTACTGTTCACGCTTTAAAAATTCTTGCTGATGTCTTGGCTAGACGTCTGCTCACACTATGTTTTGGTCTGTTGGACTGTTGCATTCTGTTGTCATTTTGGTGTATAGTTCCACGTCTCTTGCATGCTGTTTCATGCTTTCCTACTTACTACTCTCTCTTTGTTTTACTAACCATCAAAATTCACGTGCATGGGGCTGTCCTATCTCATGCCTTAATCTTCTTTGTATTCTCAACATATATCTCCTTTCTTGGCATTTTCTTGTCTTCTTCTTTCTCTATGAAGACAAGAAAAATTAATCTTCACAAAACGACCCAATTGTAGTACTTTAGACTCACTTTAACTTGTTTGCTTCCGAATTGTGCCCAAAATCATATATGAGTCAAAGTGATTATCTTAAGCAATTTCATGTCAATAATCGCTAAATGTTAAGGAATAAATTCATAATCAATTAAGTACCTATCAGTACTAAACATGTAATCTCTCAATTACAAATAACCCTAACCCTAATTAGATTTCTAATAAATAATCAGGTCTCACGTGAGATCTCTCTCCTTATAAAAACTGATTTGATTAATTACATGGTCTATTAGATCGCTTAATTCTTGTTAATCCAACCTAATCATTTTGTGTTCAGTTTACCCTCTCGATTTATTACCGAAGCATGAAGCTACAACAATTAATCATAACACTCAATCAGATTAACACAAAAATAACTGGATTAACATTAAATTAAGATAAAATCCCTAAAGAAAAGTTAGGGCATCGTAATCAATTCCAAATCCATTGTCATACAATCCATCTCAATCTCATACATTTAAATGAACGAAAATGAAAGATGGAAAGAAGAAATAAACTTGGAAAGATGGAGGTTGAAACTGCAGAATAGGTTTTCTTCCATGCTTTTCCCTCTCTCTCTATCTTCTTCTTCTTCTTGGAGTTTTCCAAAAGTGGCAGAGAATGGAGCTCCTTTAGGTTCTTTTTTCTTTCTTCTTATAGTTCTTTCCATTTAAGATAAATCTTAGGTCTTTCCTATTCCCAAAAGTCTAAAAAGTTCGTCAAAAACTTAAGTTTGGAAGGCTATTCGCGTCTTTTATCACGCAAGCCACGATCGTGGCCCAGGATTTTGCTCTCTGTCACAATCATGGTAGAAGGAGCCAAGATTATGGCAGAGCCTCCATGCTTCTATCACAATTGTGGCCCACCCTGGGTTTTGCTCTGGGCTTCCTCCGAATCTCCTTCATTCTTCTATATTTGACCTAAAACACTAACAAACACATCAAGACACCTCAAATACACAAAATTTGAGCTCAATGGCATACTCTAACCCATAAAATACTCAAAACACAAATGTTTAACTAATCAACACTATCCTAGCCTGAACATTCACTAATTATTCAATTTAACAACTAAACACATACTAAACTACCCACTAAAACATTATGCAATCTACCGCTATCACCTACGGCTTGGCCTATTGAGATAATGTCTAGATTTTAATTCTTCAAGCAAAATATCCTTAAAATTAGCCTCCCAATTGTTCTTAGACATTATAGTGGCTACCCCCTAACCTTTAGAGAGAAATATATGTTTAAAGTGCAAAGTCTCTAAAAGTATTTCCAAAATTACAGGTGTCATGCTTTATATATATTTTCATTCCCTTAGATGGTTTAGACCAAAGTAGTGGCCTAAGTTTTGGATATGCTTGTTGGTTAGGGAAGAGATATAGTCTTTGGTGCACCCATTTTCCATGCTACAAATCTCGTTGTTTCTCTTAAATTTAGTATACTATTTATACTAATGTCATGCTCCTAGAATGTGGATTTTATTCCTTCTTTTCCATTAGTATATGGTCTCTGGCATAATTGTGCAGGTTATATTGCTTAAAGTTTTTTTTTTTCTAAATGTCATATAGTCTTTCTTTAAGTCGTGTTCTGGGTAGTGTCCTGTAATCCAATTCTTAAAGAAACTCATTTAAAAAAATTCACCATTTCTTAAAAACAAATACAAAAGTAAGTTAGATCAGATAATTTAACATGAAAATAAAAATGTTTAAATAAATATATGTATATTTCATGCACATTAAATATCCCCCACACTTAAGCTTTTTCTTATCCTAATGCAAATCAATTTTAATCAATTTAATTAAGAAAACCAATTAGAGAAATTAAGACTATCCACCATCTATCCAATTGCATTCTTCATCAATTATTTATGTATTTTGTTACATGCTCTAAATGATAAATCAGTTTAATCCAATCTAGCAATCCTTCAGAGATCAATTTAATCAATATAAGTTGACCTAATTTGTAAAGTAGACATATACGAGTAAGAAGCTTTTGTTTTCAAACACTTTTGTAATCTTAAATAATAAAAAATAACAAAACTTATTATTGAAATAAAAAAGAGCATTAGAGGCTTGTTTGAAAATTCTCGTATTATTTTGATACAAAAGTAAACACCTTTTTATGGACACTCTAGATTATTTTTTTATGCCACTGATTCCAATGGAAACTAGCACCACTTTTTAACTTCAGATCTTTTTACTTAGGTTAAAAGAGTGGTGTGAATTTATGTATGCGTACTTATCAGCACAATTTTATTTTTATCTCAGTTTTTTATATTTTCACTAGGTTGATTAAATGCCTAAAAAATAATCGACTTCTAACTCAAAATATGTCAAAAATATATAAAAATTTCATTATGAACAATAAACAACTGTTTTAAAATCATTAGATCAAATTAAAACATAATTTTAATATTCCAATCTATTTGCATAAACTAATTGAATCACAAAAAATAAAAGGTCACATAAATCATTTTAATTATTCTTCATTCAAAGTAAAATTTCCTAGATGATTACTTATTATGCTAACAGTGATGAAGTTAATCTACCAAGGCAAAAGATATATGTTAGGGCTCACAAACAAATAGTTCCCTTCCTATACTTAAGTTGTACATTCTCCTCGTTGTATCGAATGATGTATGCTTGATTTTTTATATATTTACTCCTTAACACTTAGTGATTAAAGCTATTAAATGCTTAAGATACTCATTTTGGTTCATAATTGATTTTAGGTGCAAGTTGTAAGCATAAGAGTAAATATTAGTTAAAAGCACATTCCCTGAACCATCCTCTTAATGTTCAAACTCATTTGTCTTTATGGAACAACAAGGAGACGGATTAGGGTAAAAATGAGACAATAAAACATAAGAGAGTGAAGAATTCAACATGAGCTATAAGATACATAATCATGCATCTATATACAAAGTTGTGTGTAAATTCTAAAGTGACATTATTGTGATGCACGGTTGGATACATGGTCATGCATCCAATCTTGCATCCTCCTAAAAACCTAATTTTTCCTATTAGTAGACATATGAGTGGCCAAAAAAGGCATATATCATTTTTGGAACATGAAAGGCGGCAGAACAAATATTTCTATGAGATTTATGAAGGGCTAATCTTCCTTCTTTTGGTTTGTTAGGGAAATTAAAGTCGAAGATCACATTTGAGCATCTCTTTATTATGTATTATTGACTCTCTCTCTCTAGAGATTGTTTATGTTATTCTTTGCTTATTGATTTGGGTATTTATGTAAGAATGATTAAATGCTTTCACTGGATTTTTTTATATAAACCCTTTGCCAGAATCTTGAATACACTACATAATAGTTATGTTTTTGAATCATTTGTGGTAAACTAATGGTGTTGAATCATTAGGGATAACATAACATAGGTTAAATGATCTGAGCTTGTGTGGTTATTGCATAGATTAATCTATTTTTCGTAGTTTGTAATGCGACTGTCCTACTAAATCTAGAAAGCTTATTCTAAGTTGTTCAATAGCTAGGTTTAGTTAAAGAGCTTATTTTGATTAAACAAGACCTAAGGGAAAAAAGGAGTTAACAAAGCTTATTGTTAACATAAAATTAATAGTTTCTAAGAGAGGTGCAAAAACAATAAGACAATAAAGTATGCTTATTGCATGTAAACTAATGTTGAGTCAAGAACTAGATTCTAAATGTAGTCATCAATTTTATCAATCTTCAACTATTTGATTCGATTTGCTTTCATGATTTAATTTTACTTTATTTTCTTAATTGCATCTAACCAAACCCTCCCTTTACTTCCTAAACATCAACTCTTTTCATTACAAAAGCTACATGTACATTCCCCATGGATATGATTCCTACTCACCATTATTATAAAATTTAGCATGAGAGTTAGGTTTTATTTTCTAGCATGTTTGACACTCATTTGACGATGTTTTCGGGGAGTGTATTGCTTTAGTTTTTGCTTTTGATTCAATTTGTGTTTTTTATATTATTTTTTATGATCATGTTTTTTAGCCATTTCTTAATCTTTTCATATTGTATGATAGTAACAAGATCTCCTTATAAAGAACTGCGTTCAACATAAAACTCAGATGTATGTATTACGTTGAACGTATATGCTTGTGTTCAAAGCCAAACGCAGACGTACGCATTGCGATAAACACATAAGCTTGCATTTAACGCAAATGTAGATCGCAAATGTAGATTGCATTTATGACTGCACTGTTGTTTTCTTCTTGGACATTGATGTGCTGTATGCCGTTTTGGTCCTCCTTTTGCCCACACGCTGCCTTATTGTTGCAGCTTCCTTTGGATTTTGTTTTCTTTTCTTCTCCTACTATGCTGCCACTAATTCATGTAAATTGCATGTATTCCATGCATAGCTTTTCTACTTCTTTGCCATAAGCAACTTGGAATTTTCTTGTTTGTGTTTTCTTTTTTTTTCTTCTGGTCTTAATTTTCTTCTTCTTGCTCCATGAAGACAAGTAAAAATTAATCTTTGAAAAATGACCCAAATATTATGCTTTCGACTCACTTTAGCTCCATCACTTCCAAATTATGCCTAAAACCACATATGAACTAAAGTGAGTATCTTAAGCAATTTTATGTCATTAATCGCTAAGTGTTATGAAATAATAAAACAATGCACATGTCAAGAACTTATACAATTTGATCCGAAGATAGAAAGGACACTGTGAAGGCTGCGAAGGGAAATAAGAACAACTGCAGAAGTAAAACAAAAGCTTGAAATTGAAGAAACAATGATTAATTTAAGAATATTAATGAGTTGGCTACACCAAACTTAACCTAAAGACCATTCTGCATTACTTTTCCCAATTTTGCTACACGTCACTTTTGAACTTAAATCTGGATTAATCCATCTGTTGCCTAACTTTCGTGGACTTGTAGGTGAGGATGCATACAAGAATCTCAAAGAACTTGATGTGGGATGTCTAAATATGAAACCTTTAGGGGTGACAAACGAGCAGATCATATTAAGGGCTTTCCCATTCCCACTGAAAGATGCATCAAAGGACTGACTATTTGATTTGCCTGCTAGGAGCGTGAACACGTAGATTGAGATGAAGAGGATATTTTTGGAGAAATATTTTCTAGCATTGAAGGCAACCAACATAAGAAAAGAGACATGCAGGATAAAGCAAAACAATGGAGAGTCCCTTTATTAGTATTGGGAGCATTTTAAGAAGTGGTGTCCCAGCTATTCCCATCGCATCATATCAAAACAACTCCTTATCCAATATTTCTATCAAGGATTGTTACTTATGAAAAGAATTTTGGTAGATGTAGCGAGCAGTGGGGCATTATATGAGAAGACTTCTATGGAAGCTAGGATTTTAATTGAGCATATGGCTGCTAATACTCAATAATTTGGCACTCGTAGCAATGTTCATTAGGTAAATGAGGTAAGTACTTCATACCTTCAACATCGTTTAGATGAGCTTCTTTTGTTAGAAAAATTGCAATTGGATAGGCATAAGTAAAGGCGTGTGAAATATTTGCAAATACAAGCCACCCGAGTGATGTGTGCCTAACCTTACAAAAGGGAAGTATGGAATATGTCAATATAGTGGGAGTAAATTTTCCTAAGTAGTATTGTTTGCTCAAGTTTACACGCGCTAAGTTTCACTATTTGTAACCTTGGTAATTACCGCAAGCGCACGGGTTGTTTGTGTAGTACCTAAGGTTGGGATCTTATGAGGAAGGGAACTAGTCCTAAAATCTAAAGGCAGCTAAGTTCGCAATAGACCTAATTAAACAACTAATGAAAAAATTAAATCAATCAATAATCAAATATGAGAAATTAAAGTGCCAAAGAGTATACAAAATAGCAATATCACAACCCAACCTAAAATCGACCAAGAAATTATCAAGGAGAGAAAGGGAATTTTAATTCGAAACTAAGAAAACCTAACTAATTATTCAATTATTGAATTAACGGGTCTAGGCGGTCCTAGGGTGAATTACTCTCTCTCAAGTTATAATTATTAACCCTAATTCGTAATCCCTAATTCAAATTATGGGAATTGTGATCTCTCGATACGCAATTGGTCCAAAACCTAAATTAGTTCTAAAATTGCCTATTAACCTACCGGGAACCTATGCTTTATCTCTCGTTACACGACTCTACCTGTTTGACTCAATTCTCTACCTATTGATTCACCTAACTCTCATTAGCCTAAATTGATGATTTTTATCGGGCTCACCCTCTTAGTTTGTTGCAAAATTATTAAGAACATAATTGAAATCATAATCAACTCAATAAAAAAATACATTCGAATAAATTTTATTAATCTCAAGAGTCAAAATTTGAAGGCGAGTATAAACATAAACTCAAAATTCAACACAACGAATCTCAACACCTATTTCAATTCTACATATAAATAAAATTGAAATAAATGGAAATACTATCAGGAATGGATTCTCAGAAGCAACGATGACCTGTTCTGGGAAGTACTTCACGTCTAGCACGTCTCTGTGTTTCTCCTCCTTCGTCTCCTTCCTCAATCTCTTGATCTCTCTCTAGGTCTCTCTCAGATTTGACAAAATCTCGCTCTTTTGCACGACTCTCTAAGCTCTTTCTAGACTTTTGATGGCTGTCACATCATGTTCTATTTATTCTGTGGAAGCCCTAGGTTAAAGTCAGTGTCGAAATAGTCCACAAAATCTCACGAAAATTGGGTTTTTCTGTCAACCCGACATAGGGCACGATCGTGGCTCTACCTGCCACGATTGTGGCCTGCTGCTTAACCTTTCTATCACAATCGTGACCCAATGTGCATGATTATGGCCTGAGTTGACGCTTTCTATCACAATTGTAGCCTGCCATGCACGATTGTGGCCTATGGCTTTAGGTTGAAACTCCTCAAATCTTCGCCGTTCTTCCCCGTTTACCCTGAAGCACTAATAAATGCATCACGACACCTTAAAAATATAACATTTAAGCTCAAAGACTTAATCTAACCCATAAAAAACACTAAAACACACAAACTAACTTAATTACACCCTAAATGCACACACACCACTCAATTTCACACTAAATAAATAACAATTTCAACCCTAAAACACATCAATTACACAACTATCAAGTATAACCCGTATTCCTAGATGTATAATCCAGATTGGGGAGACCATCCTAACCTAAGTTATGGGGGAAATAGGTAGCAAAATTACTTCCCGAATAGGCCACAGAGAGTGTAGTAATTCCAACTAAGTCTGCAAGCCTCCTCTTCAAATTTAGGCACATCTCTAGAAGAATTAGTTAAGTCTCTTGCTATTAACACTCAACAACTTCAACAGGATATGAAACAATTCCAGAAAAATACAAAATCGAGCATCCAAACCTTAGAAACCCAAATGGGTCAGATGGTGGTGGCTATGAACCGCTTAGAATCACAAAGCAGTGGAAGCTACAATCTCAACCTGAGGTGAACTCGAAGAATATTAAGCAGAAAGGAGCTTGAGGTTCCTAAGAGTGAAGAAAACGATGGGTCGAAGAATTTGTTTATGGCAACGCAAAGCCATAACTTTCATTCATGTATAAGTAGTAGTACAAATAGTTGAGTAAGTCTCCTAAAATTGTGCCCAACGTATCTCTATTTACATAACTAATTTTACTTTCCTCAATTAGTGCTTTTACCAATTCCTTCACTACCCCTCAAGTTGGTGCATTTAAGTCTATAATGCCTAATTTTTTGGCTAATATATTGAATCTGTCTTTACCCAATGCTTTGGTGAATAAATTAGCCACTTGAACATTGCTCCAAACTTTCTTTAGTAGCACCTCTCCTGAACTCTCTTATGATCAAAGTAGCAATCCATCTCCACATGCTTTGTCCTTTCAAGAAAAAATAGATTCATTGATATGTGCACCGCAGCTTGGTTGTCATAGTGGAGTATGGTCAGCCTCATTTACTGTGCTTGAAGTTCCTTGAGTAACAATTTCAACCACAAAATCTCACTTACTGTTTTGGCCATTGGTCGATACTTCATCTTCGTTGAAGATCTAACTACAATCGTTTGCTTCTTTAATCTCCAATAAATAGATGATTCTCCTAATGTGATAAAATAACATGTATATGACCTTTGAGTCATCCTACAATCTCCCTATTCAGCATCACTATGTGCTTTTATATCGAGCTCTCCACTTCTTTTCAATAAGATTCCTCATAAAAGCATACCTTTTAGATATTTGAGAACCCTTTCTGCTGCTTCCATATATGCATCTGGTGGTGCTGCCATGAATTGGATTAGTGTGTTAATTGCAAACATTATATTTGGCCTTGCTATGGTCAAATACAAGAGTCAGCTTACCAGCCTTCTATATCTTCCTGCATCCACAAAAGAATTTCCATTATCCACCATGAGCTTTCAGTTTTGTTTCATCGAGAACATACTGGGCTTACAGTTCTCCATTCGTGCTTCTCTTAATATGTCTAATGTATACTTTCGTTAACTAAGAACCAGGCCTTCTTTTGTTCTTGCCACTTCTATCCCTAAGAAATCTTTCAAGAGTCCCAAATCCTTTTTGCTGAAATGTTGATCAAAGAACTCCTTCATATTTTGTATCTTTTCATGGTTGTCTCCCGCCAAGATCACATCATCCATATAAATCAATACGATGAAAAAAATTCCATCCCTATCATATATGAACAACGAGTGGTCGACCTTAGATTTTCAAAACTCAATGCCCACCAAAGAGTCAATAAACTTATCATACCAATTCTTTGATGCCTGCTTTATCCCATATAGTGACTTCTTTAATCGACAAACTCTTGTCTCTTCTTTCTTGGCAAACCTTTCTGGAATGCGCATATACACTTCTTCCTTTAAGTCTTTATGCAAAAATGCATTGTTGACGTCATCCTTATAGATTCCCACCCTTTTCTTATTGCTACGACTAATAGACTTCGAATTGTCACCAATTTTACCACTGGTGAAAAAGTTTCATAGAAGTTGATCCCTTTTACCTGTGTGAACCCTCTAGCCACTAGTTGTGCCTTATAGTGGTCAGCTTCTCTTTTTGACTTATACTTGATTTTGTAGACCCAATTTGAGTCTAATTTATTCTTTTGTGGTGACAACTTTCCCAAGGTCCACATTCCATTCTTTTCTAGATTTTCAACTTCTCTTTTTATTGCCTCTCTCTAATGCTCATGTCTTACAGCCTGCGAGAATGACTTTGGCTTATCTCATGAAGTGATGGCCAACAAAAAGGGCTTGCATGAGCTAGAAAACTAGGAAATAAAGTGTAATAAGGGATATACCACTGATTTTCCTACTAGAGAAGTAGACAGTTACAACAAGATGGAAGGTGGCAATCTCACTTCAAACTCTTCCAGACACTTAGGTTGATGTCTGACTCTTTGACTCAGCCTTGTTTTAACCTGGACCTGTTCTGTTCCTTTTACTCCATTGTCACTCTCTTCTCACAAACTTTCACTCTCAATAGGCTTAGTATTTTCATTAATTTCATTTTGAGTCTCCATTGACTCAACATTGGCATACTCTAAATTTTGTGTAGGTGTAACCAACTCATCTTATTGTCTAATGAGCCTATTTTTGGGTTGCTCCAGTCACTCTTTATTTAACTTCTCCTATCGATATGAAAATTGGTCTTTTAAAAATTTCACATCTTGAGAAACATTAATTTTACACTTTCCATATCATAATTTGTATCCTTTTTGTCCAGTAGGATTCCCAATAAAGACATTTGGCTTTGCTTTCTGATCAAATTTGTCTTCTCTTATTTTCTTGCGTGCATATGCCAGGCACTCAAACATTCTAATGTGGCTTAAATCGACTTTATTCTTAAATAAAGTTTTATATGATGCCTTGTTTGAAACAACCCTTGAGGGCAGTCTATTTATGACATAGACTGCTGTAAACATGCACTCCCCCTCAAATCTACAGGTAAATTGACATGAAATCTTAGTGCTCGCGCTACTTCCAAAATCTATCCGTGTCTTCTTTCAACAACACTATTTTGTTGCAGTGTGTGAGCATAGGACATTTGGACAATAATGCCTTGCTCTTAGTATAAATTTTGTATAAACTGTGAATGAAATTTTGCTCCATTTTTTGCTCTTACTTGCTTAACTTTTCTTCCAAACTGTATCTTAATCATGTTCAAAAACATTGGTAAGTATTGTGCTACCTCCTACTTTTACCTCATATGATATACCCAAACTCCTTTGTTAAAGTCATCAACAATTGTAAGAAAATAACATTCCCTTATTAAAGAAGCGGTTTTGTATCCACCCCAAATGTCACAATGTATTAAATCAAAATAAGCCTCAATCTTTATTTAACTTTCTGAAAAAGGAAGTTTAGTTTGCTTTGCCCTAATACATGAATCATAACCCTTGAAATTGTTAACTCTAACTATATTTGGATATAAATTCTTGAGTTTCTCTTCTAACAAATGTTCCAGTGTGTAATGCTAAATCTCTACTCTACTTGCATCTTCAACTGCCAAAGCCACGCCCCCATCTTGCATTGGTTCAAGAAGATACAAGTTGTTGTTGTTGCATTGCCTACTTGCTCCATTCAGTCTCCTTGAGGGTAAGTCCTACATCACACCAAAAGTGCGCTACGAAAGTTAGTGTTCGCTCAAGATTACACACACTAAGTTTTATTAATTATAACCTTCGTAATTACCACAAGCGCAAGGGTCATTTGCATAGTACCAAAGTTGTCAATCCTATGAGGAAGGGAACTGGTCCTAAAATCTAAAAGCAGTTAAGTCTGCAATTATTGTCGGGAGCGAATCTCAACACCTATTTCAATTCTATACATAAATAAAACTAAAATAAATGGAAATATTGTCGGGAATGGAATCTCGAAGTGGTGACGGCGGGAAACCACCTGTTCTGGAAAGTACTTCGTGTCTAGCACGTCTCCATGTTTCTCTTCCTTTGTCTCCTTTCTTAATCTTTTAATTTCTCTCTAGGTCCTCTTAGATTTGACATAATTTCACTCTTTTGGCACAACTCTCTTCACTCTCTAATGAATGCTGGCAACCGTCTTGTAGTGTGCTAATTATTCTGTAGCAGCCCTAGGTTAAACTCAGGGTCAAATTCGAGTTTTCGTGTCAGCCTGACACAGGGCATGATCATGGCCTTGCTTGCTATGATCGTGGCTGGTGATTTATCCTTTCTGTCACAATCATGGCCTGAAGTGCACGATCGTGGCCTAACTTGACACTCTCTGTCACGATCGTGGCCCCTGGTGCACGATCGTGACCTGGCTGCTTCTGGCTCTTCCTTCTCTGTCATGATTGTGGCCGCTGTATACGATCGTAGCCTATGTATTTTAGCCAGAAACTCTTCAAATCTTTATCGTTCTTCCCTGTTTACCCTACAACACTAACACACACATCAAGGTACCTCAAAAATATAACAATTAAGCTCAAAGCTTCATACTAACCCATAAACATACAAACTAACATAATTAACACATAAACACACACTTAGCTCTCAATTTAACGCTAAACTTACTATGTTACACCCCAAAACATCATGCATAACGCAACTATGAACATCTCCACACTTAAACATTTCTTGTACTCAAACAAACAAAACAACAAAACACATAAAAACTCATAACACATAATGCAATAATGAGACAATGGCTCTGACTTCATGAAATAACTTTAATCTTGGATACAATCATTCAAATTATGGCAAATCATTAACAAACAAAATATGCGTCTAGGGGCTTTGAACTAAATATACAACTAAATCAAGACCTAAGTGTTACTTATTTACCTTTTTAATTGTACACACACATTAATAAATCTTCAGTCCTTCAAACTTTGTAACTGTTCCTACGCATAATTCCATGAAAATTCAAGCTTATTATAAGTCCGGTAGGTGTTTATTTAAAACATTTTTAATTTTTTATTTAAACCGAGACTTAGTCTTTTACTCGAAGGCAAGCATTTGTGATAAATGTTGATCTGGCTACTCAACTAAGTAATTTATTAAACAGCTTGGTTGAGACGTCAATATAGCCTTTTTACGCAAAGGCACACATTTATGATGTGTGTCGATCCGGTTACTCAGCTACATCCCATTTTTAATTGGCTGCTAGCTATATTCATAATTCGAAGGTCAGCGAAATAGTAATTTATTAGAATAACAATATTTTTAAATTAAACCAAGACTTATTATTTTACTCGGAGGCAAACATTTGTGATGAATGTCAATCTAGCTACTCAACTAAGTCATTTATTAAACAACTTGGTTGTAACATCATTATAACCTTTTTATGTGAAGGCACGCATTTATGATGCGTGTCCATCCAATTACTCAGCTACATCACATTTTCAACTGGCTTCTCTCTCTATTCATAACCTGAAGGTCAGTAGAAAAGTAATTTATTAAACTAACATTTTTTCTGCTATTCGTTTTCATGAAAAATACTAGTTAAGCTACTTAACCTAAAAGACCTTAATTTATGAATGAATGTGGCAATCTAATGAGTGCCAAATTTACATTAAGTCCAAATTACGCTATATATTTATCCAAAGGCCCCCTATTTCACTAATTTCATAGGCTAATGATCGTTCATAATTTGATAGACTATGTCCCAAAATTAAATAAATTTCATTCAATCTAAGCCATTGACACATTCACACACTTTACACAATGTAACCTACTACTATCATAAAGTATGCAAAATTCACATACAAAAGAAAAACACAGAACCCCGCCCCACACTTAAATAACACATTGTCCTCAATGTGAGAAGAAAACACACACAACACATACATGAAGGGTAAAGACAAAACTTAAGTAATAAAGAATAGATAAAATTAACAATAGAAATAATAACAATAAAACAAAAAATAAACATAAAAATAAACAAAACAAGATAAAATTGAAGAAAATTTTGGGTTAGACTTGGATCCTAAGGTGATGGAGCTGGTGATGGTGTCGGAGGTGGGAGTTGAACACCTTGAGACTCGAAATATCGATGGATCCATCGGATGTCTCGACTTTGGTGTCATTTTGTGCGTGCCATCTCCATAAGTGTTCTGTTGGTCTCAAATGTTGCATCCAAAACCTTCTTCCAGCCTTGCTTTTCCTCTGCTTCTTATTCTGATTCTTCACTTGTTGACTCCTCCTGTCGAGGCTGCGCTATACTCGAACTTGCTTGACCTACCCTGGGCCATATATGTGTCTTCTCGTGAATCTCCTGTAGACTCATGTTCATGGAATGGATAACCTCCGCCTGGAATAAATGCTAGTGATTGAGGAAGTCGGGAGGGTGAACTGTTAACCCCCTTTGTTCCACACCAAATTGTTCAGCAATGGTCGATACTATATAACCCATTCCCAGGTGGTTGCTCCACTTATGTGGAACTGCAACAATGACATTAAGGACGTAGGTGGACGTGCATACTGGAATGTTGTGATCCATGCACCACAGTATAAAATGTTCCTTGGTAGTGCACTTGTTGGTTTTTGACTTGTTAAAAACTAGCTGACACATAAATTTGTGCAGCAGTAAGTGTTCATGTGATCAGATAATGTTGTTGTGTGCATTCTTTGTGTAGAATCGTTCAATTCCAGTCAGCTCACGCCAATATTGGGAGACATTGAAATTGTCATGTTGATCAACGATGGTGGATTCGGGGAATTCACACATCTCACACATAAGTTCTACAGTTAATTTATATTGTAACACCCCAACTCCGCCGGACCCGAACCCGATATCGACAGTGATACCCAAATTCGTGCCCCGCGAGGGTGGCGTGTCACATCACTTAACACATCACTAAACACTTTGCAAAAGTCGGTATAAATTTTTTTTTTTAAAACACTTTTCACTTGTCAATTATGTGTGCCCACTTTTCTTTTCCAAAACACTTTGTCTGTTTAAA
>JAOQML010117292.1:0-22343 GCA_027568935.1 Erythroxylum urbanii
TGTCAAAAGAAAAGGTATTTTGCGCATCTTGTATGTTTTCGGTTATAGATTATGTTGTGTTATGGTCTTTTCCGCAGCGTATTGTGAATACTTGGACCATACGTGATCCAACAGTTTTGCCTACTGAAGGTGTACCAATGGGCTATTTTTCCCACCAAAGGTGGCCAACAGATTGTTTTTCCCATCAAATGTGCCTAGCGACAGTCCTAACGGGCTGTTTTGCTCATTAATTATGTGCCAATGAGTTATTTTGCCCACCAAAGGTGCCTAACATGATGTTTTCCCACTGAAGGTGGCTAACGACTATGCCAACGAGCTATTTTGCCCACCAAAGCTATGCCAGTAGGTTGTTTTGCCCACAAAATCTTTGTCATTGGGCTTTTTTCCCACCGAATGTGCCTAAAGGGTTGTTTTCTTACCGAAAGTGCCTAGCAATCTTGCCAAAGGGCTATTTTTCCTATCAAAGGTGCCTAGTGGCCCTACCATTGGGCTATTTTTCCCACCAAAGGTGTGCCAACGGGTCATTTTCCCCACCAAAAGTGCCTAGCGACGCTGCTAAAGGGCTATTTTGTCAATCTAAGGTGTGTCAATGGGTTGTTTTGCCTACTGAAGGTGTACCAACGGGCTATTTTTCCCACCAAAGGTTGCCAACATATTGTTTTTCCCATCAAATATGCCTAGCGACAGTCCTAACGGGTTGTTTTGCTCATTAATTATGTGCCAATGAGTTATTTTGCCCACCAAAGGTGCTCAACATGATGTTTTCCCACTGAAGGTGGCTAGCGACTATGTTAACGGGCTATTTTGCCCACCAAAGGTATGCTAACGGGCTGTTTTGCCTATTAAAGATGTGCCAATAGACTATTTTTCCAACCGAAGGTGCTAGCAACTGCACCAAAGGGCTGTTTTGCCCATCGAAGTTGTGCCAACAAGTTATTTTACATTTCGAAGGTGTGCCAAAGGGCTGTTTTTCCCAAAGGTGGCCAATGGAATATTTTCCCACCGAAGGTGCATAGTGACCCTATCAACAGACTATTTTTCCCACCGAATGTGCCCAACGAGTTGTTTTACCACCGTAGGTTCTAAGCAACTGTGCCAAAGGGCTATTTTTCCCACTGACAGTGCGTAGCAACTGTGCCAATGGCCTGTTTTGCCCACATAATGTTTTCCAATGGGTTGTTTTGCCTACTAAAGGTGTATGGAGGAGTCATTTTTGCCACCGATAGTGCCCAACAGAATGTTTTTCCCACCTAAGGTGCCTAGTGACTGTGCCAATGAGCTATTTTATAAATCATACCAATTGGCTATTTTACCAACGAGCTATTTTGCCCACTGAAGGTCCCTAACAACTGTGCCAACTTGTTGTTTTTTCCATCGAAGGTGCATAGCAAAGGTTCCAACTTACTGTTTTACCCCTCAAAGGTCTTCCAATAGGTTGTTTTGCCTATTAAAGGTGCCCAATGGGCTGTTTTGCCTACTTAAGGTGCCAAGTGAACATGCCAACAAGTTGTTTTCCCATCGAAGGTGCCCAACAGGCTGTTTTGTCCACAAAAGGTGTGCCAACAGGCTGTTTTTGTATTGTTGGAGTTATGCAAATATATAGTGGCCTGGAAAGCAAGTGTATTTACTTATAACTTAATTTTCTTCCAATTTCTTTTTCTAATGGAAATATTTATTATTAATAAAACAAAATAGTTTCCTTTTTTATATATGAGCTTATTGAAACTAGTCATAAGGTACCGAGATTCATTTGTAAGTAATATACATATACATAGAGAAGTATAAGAAACATATATATTATTAGAATCTAAAATAATTGATTCACAGTTGGATAATCAAGTTGGTAGCTTGATTATGGTTTAGACTGTAGTGTTGTGGTTTATCTCTATGTAAGTAAAAGAGTTTACTTCAAGGGAATGATGAGTTTCATATCATGATAGTAGTTGACTATCAATAATGGCAATATTAAAAGAATTTGGAATCATGTATGTTTTGAACAATAGAGTAGGCCGTTACTTTAATCTTAAAACATACATTTAAGCATTCGTTTATTATGGATCAAAATCTTGATGAGTGGTGAACTCATATATGTTTCATTATAATTCTTGATATGATCAGAATGGATTTTATAGAGTATCAATCCAGTGTCTGCATGTTGGAATTATTAATTGAAACATGTATTAAGGAGCATTCACTCAAATAAAAAGTTTATAGTGATATCATCACTTATAGATGTTTTATGGAGATTGGTGATTAAACTAGCGCTAGTAGTTTGATGGACTAGCTACCCATCAAGTCTTAACACCAAGATAAGTTCTTGTGTGTTAATCACCATATAGAGTAAAACAGGAGATCTAGAAGGAAAAATCAACATAAGAGCAAAATGGTAATTTTACCATTTAATGTGCAGATGGCTATAATATGATTCATATGAGTTTGCAATTGGACATCTTATTTAAAAAATACGTTCTCATAATATTTAGTAATTCAAGAGTTCAACTAATTGTCTTTAGTGGAATGACATTTGGTTCATATGCTGGAATTAATTCTAATGAGATTAAATTAATTCTGGGCTTATTGAAGCTTGAATTATATAAATCCAATTAGATTCCCCATTTGGCATCTAGGAAGGTTATCAAGCAAAGTAAGAAATGCAAATAGAGATTTTGAAGCCTATGATGTTGGGCTTACTTTCAATAGAAGCCCAAATGAACGTTTTGAAATGGGCTAAACTTTGGTTTAATTTGATCAGTTAGATTAATTAAATTAAATCAAAGTTATTAAAGATAAAAGGAGGTGGATTTTTGGTTTTAATGGGCTAAATTTGCAGCTGCACATTTAGCATTGGTTTGCTACATTTAAGATGGTTTTTAACATGCTTTCTCATCAATAAATGAAGTTATAACCATATCATTAAATGGTCTAATGATTGTTTTTTAATGATAGCATTTAACCATTGAGCATTCATTGGATTAAAGAAGAAAGATGTGCATCTGATGGAACCTCTTCCTTCTTTCATCACAAAACCAAAAATGAGATGTATTTTTTTAGGTTATTGGTCTTTTCATATAACCATCTTAAAACAAATGAGAAGAGTCTCATTTATTGTCTTCCTTATGATTGATTAAGGAAGGATGTGATGCATTGGAGATGCACTTCACTTCTTTCTTTAAGGCTTAGCTAAAATTGAGAGAGATAATATAAGTGGTTGTTGAATTTTTATCTCTCTCTCCTTTCTTATATGAGATAGCCGAAATTTGCATGAGAGGTGCCTCATCATTGGCTTCTTTTTCTAAGGAAAAATATCCTCAAGATTTCTTTTCCTTTCCCAGCAAAAGGTCTTGTTAACCAAGTTATCCTAGGAGAATAAGTGGTAGATCGAATTGGTCGAGGATATAGTAACGAGAAGAGGATACATCACCTTAGAAAGGATACATTGCTGAGGATAAGATAATGTAGTGAGGAGTTAAAGTTGTAGCAAAAAAGTCAGTATAATTCGATTAACTTATTCTTATGTTAAATATTTTCCTTGTACTATATCATGTATGGCTTTACATGTTGATTTGGTTATACTGCTTCTGCTGAAATTTGATTTCTAAAATTTTTTTTAAAATCTACCGTTTTAGTCAAATCAACGAGTTGTGATTCCCACTAAAGGTCTACCAATGGGATGTTTTACCCATCGAAAGTGCCCAACGGGCTATTTTTTCCATTGAAGGTGCCCCAACAGACTATTTTTTACATCGAAGGTGCCAAGCAAACGTGCTAGCAGGCTATTTTTTCCATCAAAGGTGCCAACAGGCTATTTTTTCCACTGAAGGTGCCTAGCAAACGTATCAACATGCTATTTTTCCAACCGAAGGTGGCCAACGGACTGTTTTTCACACTAAAGGTGCCTAACGACCATTCCAACCGGCTATTTTGCTCACCAAATGTGTGCCAAAGAACTATTTGGCACATCGAAGGTGCCTAGCAATCGTCCTGACGTGCTATTTTTCCTATTGAAGATGTGCCAACTGGCTGTTTTTTCCACTGGCTATTTTGCCCATCGAAGGTGTACCAATGGGTTGTATTTCCTACCGAAGGTGCCCAATGGGTTGTTTTTCCCATCGAAGGTGCCTAGCGACCATGCTAACGGGCTAGTTTGCCCATCGAAGCTATACCAATAGGCTATTTTGCTGACCAAAGTTTTATCGTTGTGCTTCTTTTCCACCGAATGTGCCCAATGGGTGTTTTCCCACTGAAAGTGCCTATTGACCCTAACAAAGGGTTGTTTTTCCCATCGAAGGTGCCTAACGAACCAACCACCGGGCTATTTTGCCCACCAAAGGTGTGCCAACTGGCTGTTTTCCCCACAGAAAGTGCCTAGCAACTTGCCAAAGGCTATTTTGTTGATCAAAAGTGTACCAACAGGTTGTTTTTCCCACCAAAGGTGGCCAGCGGACTATTTTTCCCACCAAATGTGCCTAGTGACCATCCCAACGGGCTGTTTTGCTCACCGATTATATGCCAACGAGCTATTTTACCCAGCAAAGGTACCCAACGTGTTGTTTTCCCTTCGAAAGTGCCTAATAATCGTGCCAATGGGCTATTTTACCGACCAAAGGTTTGCCAACGGGCTATTTTTCTTACCAAAGGTGTGCCAACATACTATTTTTCCTACCGAACGTGCCCAATAAGCTATTTTACAACTGATGGTTGCTAGCGACTGTGCTAAAGGGCTATTTTTCCTACTGAAGGTGCCTAGCGGCCGTGCAAAGGGCTCTTTTGTTAATGGAATGTGTGCCAACGAGCTGTTTTCCTTACTAAAGTTGTGCGAAGGAGTCATTTTTGCCACCGATGGTGCCCAATGGAATGTTTTTCCCAACTAAGGTGCCCAACAGAATGTTTTTCCCACTGAAGGTCCTAGCAACCCTACCAATGGGCTATTTTGCTCACTGAATGTCAGCCAATGGGCTGTTTTGCCCATCGAAGGTGGCCAGTGACCATGCCTATGGGTCGTTTTTCCCTCAAAAGGACTATAAATGAGTTGTGTTTCCCACCAAAGGTCTACCAAAGAGATGTTTTGCCCACCAAAGGTGCCCAACGGGTAGTTTTGCCCATCGAAGGTTTGCCAACGAGCTGTTTTTCCAACTGAAGGTGCCTAACAAACGTGCCAGTAGGCTATTTTTGCCACCGAAGGTGTTAATAGGCTATTTTCCCACAAAAGGTTCCTAGTGAACGTGTCAACTTGCTATTTTTCTGATTGAAGGTGTGCCAACGGGTTGTTTTCCCACCAAAGATGCATAATGACAGTGTCAATGGGTTGTTTTCTCCAATAAAGGTGCCAACGGGTTGTGTTTCCTATCGAAGGGGCCCAATGGGAAGCTTTACGCACCGAAGGTGTCGAATGACCATCCCAAGGGGCTATTTTGCCATCGAAGTCATGCCAACTGGTTGTTTTGCCTATCGAAGGTGTGTTAACAAGCTATTTTTCTGGCCGAAGGTGGCCAATGGATTGTTTTTCCCAAATGGGCTATTTTGCTCACTGAATGTTAGCCAACGGGCTACTTTGCCCACCGAAGGTGCCTAGCGACTGTACCAACAAGTCGTTTTTCCTACCAAAGGTGCCCAACTAGTTATTTTCCCCACTGAAGGTGCCTAACAACTGTGGCAACGAGTTGATAGTTTGTTTTTCCCACTTAAGGTGTATAGCGACCCTACCAACGGGCTGTTTTACCCACCAAATGTATGCCAACGGGCTATTTTTCTCACCGAACGTGCCTAGTGAACATCTCAACATGCTATTTTTCCTACCGAAAGTGTGCCAACGAGTTTTTTTCCCACTGAAGATGCCTAGCGAATGTGTTATCAAGTTGTTTTTGCCACCAATAGTGCCCAATGAGTTCTTTTGCCTATCGATGGTGCCTAAAAACCCTACTACGAGCTGTTTTCCCACAGAAGGTGATTGGCGACCCTACCAACGAGTTCTTATTCCTACTGAAGATGTCTAGCAACTATGCCAACGTGCTGTGTTTCCCACCGAAGGTGCCTGGCGACCATGCCAATGGGCTATTTGCCCACCAAATGTCTACAAATGAGCAGTGTTTCCCACCGAAGGTGCCTAGAGACTGTGGCAGCGGGCAATTTTCCTCATCAAATTTGCGCCAACGGTCTATTTTGCCAACAGAAGGTGCCTAGCAACTGTGCCAACGTGTTGTTTTTCCCACAAAAGATGTGTCAATGGGCCATTTTTCCCACCGAAAGTGCCTAGCGACTGTGCCAATGAGCTGTTTTGCTCATTGAAGGTGTGCTAATGTGCTGTTTTTCGCTCCAAAAGTGCCCATCAGACTGTTTGTCCCATCTACGGTGCCTAACGAAGGTGTCCAACATGCCAACGGGCTGTTTTCCCCACTGAAGGTGCCTAGCAACCCTATCAAAGGGCTGTTTTACCCATCGAAGGTATGCAAATGGCTATTTTTCCTATCAAATTTGCCTAGGGACTGTGCCAGCTGGACATTTTCCCACTAAAGGTGCCTAGTGACCATGTCAACGGGCTGTTTTGCCCACTAAAGGTACTTAGAAACCCTGCGAATGAGGTGTTTTCCCACTGAAGGTGCCTAGTGACCCTACCAACGGACTGTTTTTCCCACCAAAGATGTTTAACGACTATGTCAATGTGCTATTTTCCCCACCGAAAATGTCTAACGACTGTGTCAACGGGCTGTTTTACCCACTGAACGTGGGCCAACGAACTGTGTTTCCCTCCAAAGGTGCCTAGTGGTTGTGCCAACTGGTTATTTTGCCTACCAAAAGTGTCCAACGGGTTGTTTTCTCCACTAAAGGTGCCAACGGGTTGTGTTTCCTATCGAAGGGGCCCAATGGGATGCTTTACGCACCGAAGGTGTCGAACGACCATCCCAAGGGGCTGTTTTGCCATCGAAGTCATGCCAACTGGTTGTTTTGCCTACCGAAGGTGTGTTAACAAGCTATTTTTCTGGCTGAAGGTGGCCAATGGATTGTTTTTCCCAAATGGGCTATTTTGCTCACTGAATGTTAGCCAACGGGCTACTTTGCCCACCGAAGGTGCCTAGCGACTGTACCAACAAGTCGTTTTTCCTACCAAAGGTGCCCAACTAGTTATTTTCCCCACTGAAGGTGCCTAACAACTGTGGCAACGAGTTGATAGTTTGTTTTTCCCACTTAAGGTGTATAGCGACCCTACCAACGGGCTGTTTTACCCACCAAATGTATGCCAACGGGCTATTTTTCTCACCGAACGTGCCTAGTGAACATCTCAACATGCTATTTTTCCTACCGAAAGTGTGCCAACGAGTTTTTTTCCCACTGAAGATGCCTAGCGAATGTGTTATCAAGTTGTTTTTGCCACCAATAGTGCCCAATGAGTTCTTTTGCCTATCGATGGTGCCTAAAAACCCTACCAACGAGTTGTTTTCCCACAGAAGGTGATTGGCGACCCTACCAACGGGTTCTTATTCCCACTGAAGATGTCTAGCAACTATGCCAAAGTGCTGTGTTTCCTACCGAAGGTGCCTGGCGACCATGCCAATGGGCTATTTGCCCACCAAATGTCTATGAATGAGCAGTGTTTCCCACCAAAGGTGCGTAGAGACCGTGGCAGCGGGTAATTTTCCTCATCAAATTTGCACCAATGGTCTATTTTTCCAACAGAAGGAGCCTAGCAACTGTGCCAACGTGCTATTTTTCCCACAAAAGATGTGTCAATGGGCTGTTTTTCCCACCAAAAGTGCCTAGTGACCGTGCCAACGAGCTGTTTTGCTCATTGAAGGTGTGCTAATGTGTTGTTTTTTGCTCCAAAAGTGCCCATCAGACTGTTTGTCCCATCTACGGTGCCTAACGAAGGTGCCCAACATGCCAATGAGCTATTTTCCCCACTGAAGGTGCCTAGCGACCCTGTCAAAGGGCTGTTTTACCCATCGAAGGTATGCAAATGGGCTATTTTTCCTATCAAAGTTGCCTAGTGACTGTGCCAGCTGGACATTTTCCCACTAAAGGTGCCTAGCGACCATGTCAACGGGCTGTTTTGCCCGCTAAAGGTACTTAGAAACCCTGCCAATGAGGTGTTTTCCCATTGAAGGTGCCTAGTGACCCTACCAATGGACTGTTTTTCCCACCAAAGATGTTTAGCGACTATGTCAATGTGCTATTTTCCCCCCCGAAAATGCCTAGCGACTGTGTCAACGGGCTGTTTTGCCCACTGAACGTGTGCAAACGAACTGTGTTTCCCACCGAAGGTGCCTAGAGATTGTGCCAACTGGTTATTTTGCCTACCAAAAGTGTGCCAACGGGTTGTTTTTCCCACCAAAGGTGCCTAACGACTATGCCAACAGGCTATTCTGCCCACTAAAAGTGTGCCACTGGGCTATTTTTCCCATTAAAGGTGCTTACCGATCGTGTCAATGGGCGATTTTACCCACCAAAGGTGTGTTAATGATCTGTTTTGCCTCACAAAGGTGTGCCAACAGGCTCTTTTTCCCACTGAAGTTATCGAGCGACCGTGCCAACTGATTGTTTTTCCTACTGAAGGTGTGTCGCGACCCTGCCAACAGGCTATTTTGCCCACCAAATGTGTGGAAACAGGCTATTTTCTCGATCGAAGGTGCCTAGTGAACGTGTCAACATGCTATTTTTCCAATTGAAGATATGTCAATGGGTTGTTTTTCCCACTGAAGCTGCCTATCGAATGTGCTAACAAGCTATTTTTGTCACCAATAGTGCTCAACAGGCTATTTTGCCTACTAAAGGTGCCAGACTACCTTACCAGTGGGCTGTTATTCCCATCGAAGATGTCTAGCGACTGTGCCAATGTGCTGCTTTTCCCACCGAAGGTGCCTAGCAATCGTGCCAATGGGCTATTTTCCCCATCAAACGTGTACCAACTAGCTGTGTTTCCCACAAAAGGTGCCTAACGATCAAGCCAACAGGCTATTTTGCTTGCCGAATTTATGTTAACGGTCTATTTTTCCAATCGAAGGTGCCTAGCAACTGTTCCAACGTGTTGTTTTTCCCACAGAAGATGTACCAATAGACCGTTTTCCCACCGAAAGTGCCTAGCGACGATGCCAACGAGTTGTTTTGCCCATCGAATGTGTGCCAACATGTTGTTTTTCCCTCCAGAAGTGCCCATTGGATTGTTTGTCCCACCTAAGGTGCCCTATCGAAGGTGCAATACATACTATTAAGTTTAAAATTCCCTCACATGTTTAATTCCAAATTCCAACTCCAAAGAACAAGACAATCATACATGTATTGCCATAATATATGTAACATTTCATCTAGGGTATATATTGGGGCCTTACATGCCCAATGTGCCAACGGTCTATTTTCCCTACTGAAGGTGCCTAATGACCCTGTCAAAGGGCTATTTTGCCTGTCGAAGGTAAGCCAATAGATTTTTTTTCCTACCAAAGGTGCCTAGTGCCAGCTAGTTGTTTTTCCCACCAAAGGTGCCTAACTACCACGCCATTGGGCTATTTCGCCCATTAAAGGTGCCTAGAAACCATGCCAATGAGGTATTTTCCCACTAAAAGTGCCTAGCAACCCTACTAACGGGCTATTTTTCCCATCAAAGATATCTAACAACTGTGCCAATGTGCTATTTTTCCTACAAAAGGTGCCTAGTGACTATGCCAATGGATTGTTTTGCCCATCGAACGTGTACCAATGAACTGTGTTTCCCACCAAAGTTGCCTAGTCATCGTGCCAACTGGCTATTTTGCCCACTAAAACTATGCCAACGGGTTGTTTTTCTCACTAAAGGTGCCCATCGTGTTGCTTTCCCACTGAAGGTGCGTAGCGACTGTGCCAACAGGCTGTTTTGCCCACTAAAGGTGTGCCAATAGGCTATTTTTCCTACTAACAGTGCCCAATGGACTATTTTTCCACCTAAGGTGCTTAGCGACCATGCCAATGGGCTATTTTTCCCACCGAAGGTGCCTGACGATCTTGTCAATAGGCTATTTTGCCAACCAAATGTGTGCCAACGGGCTATTTTGCCTATTGAAGGTGTGCCAACAGGCTATTTTTCCACTAAAGTTGCCTAGCGATTATGACAATGAGATGTTTTTCCCACCCAAGGTGCCTAACGACCATGCTAACAGGTTGTTTTGTCCACCGAATGTTTGTCAACAGGCTTTTTTTCCTACTGAAGGTGTGTGGAGGAGTGATTTTTGCCACCGATGTTGTCCAACAGAATGTTTTTCCCATCTAAGGTTCCCAGTGGTTGTGCCAATAGGCTATTTTGTTGATCGTGCCAAAAAGCTACTTTGCCAACGAGTTATTTGCTAGTTAAAGGTACCTAGAGATTGTGCCACGATGCTGTTTTTGCCATTGAAGGTGCCAAGCGAAGGTGCCAACGGGTTGTTTTGGCCATAAAAGGCACTTAGCGACCATACCAAAGGGTCCTTTTCCCCTCAAAGGTCTACCAACAGGCTATTTTACCCACCGAAGGTGCCCAACAGGCTGTTTTGTCTGCCAAAAGTGTGCCAATAGGCTGTTTCTCCTTCGAAGGTACCCAACAGGCTGTTTTCCCACTAAAGGTGCCTAGCGACCCTATCAACAGGCTGTTTTACTAACCCAAGGTGTGCCAACGGGCTGTTTTTCCCATCGAAGGCACCTAGTGACTATGCCAACGGGTTATTTTCCCATCGATCGTGCCTAACGACCCTACCGACTGGCTGTTTTGCCCACCAAAGGTGTGCCAATTGGCTGTTTTGCCCATAGAAGTTGCCTAGCGACCTTGCCAATGAGTCGTTTTGCCTACTGAAGGTGCCTAGAAACCCTGTCAATGAGCTATTTTCCCACTGCAGGTGCCTAGCGACTTGCCAATGGGCTATTTTTTTCACCGAAGGTGCTTAGCGACTGTGCCAACGTGTTGTTATTCGCACCAAAGGTGCCTAACGACCGTGCCAATAGGTTGTTTTGCCTACCAAAGGTGTGCCAACAGGCTGTTTTACCACCGAATGTGCCCAATAGGCTATCTTCCCCACCAAACACGCACCAATGAGACGTTTTTCTGACCGAACTCAACAAGCTATTTTGTCCACCAAAGGTGTGCCAATGAGCTTTTTCCCACTTCTGGTGCCCAAAGGGTTGTTTTCTCACTGAAGGTGCCTGGCGATCCTACCAGCGGGGTGTATTTCCCATCAAGGTGCCTAGCAACCCTGCTAACTAGCTATTTTGCCCATTAAAGGTGCCAAGTGACCATGTCAATAGGCTATTTTCCCACAAAAGGTTCCTAGTGACGCTACCAACAGGTTGTTTTTCCCATAAAAAGTGCCTAGCGACCATTTCAACGGGTTATTTTGCCCACCAAAAGTACCTAAAGGACTGTTTTTCCCACCTAAGGTGCCTAGCGACTATGCCATCGAGCTATTTTGCCCACCAAAGGTGCCTAGTACCAAAGGGATATTGTTTGCTCCAAACATATGCTAATGGCCTGTTTCGCACACTGAAGGTGCCCAACGGACTGTTTTTCACACTGAAGGTGTCTAGCGACCATGTCAACGGGCTATTTTGCCCACTGAAGGTGTGCAAGTAGGTTTTTTTCCCACTAAAGGTGCTTGTGATTGTGCCAACGGGCCTATTTACAAACCAAAGGTGTGCTAACAGGCTAGTTTTTCCTACCTAAAGTGCCCGACAGTCTATTTTGCTCACCGAAATGTAGGAATGGACTGTTTTGCCCATCGAATGTGTGCCAACAAACTATTTTTCCCATCAAGGTGTCTACCGACTGTGTCAAGGGGCTATTTTGCCCACCGAACGTGGGAATGGACTGTTTTGCCCACCAAAGGTGCACCAACAAGCTGTTTTGCCCACTTAAGGTGCCTAGAAACCCTGCCAACGAGCTGGTTTACTATTGAAGGTGCCAAGCGAATGTGCCAACATACTGTTTTTCCACCCAAGGTGCCCAACAGGCTGTTTTGCCCACTGAAGATGTGCCAATGGGTTGTTTTTCCCACTGAATATGCCCAACAGGTTATTTTCCCACTGAAGGTGCCTAATGACCCTACCATCGGGCTATTTTTCCTACCGAAGGTGTGCTAATAGGCTATTTTTCCTACCGAACATGCCTGACGACTCTGGCAACAGGCTCCTTTGCCTATCAAAGGTGTGCTAATAGGTTGTTTTGCCTGCCAAAGGCATGCCAATGGGCTATCTTCCCACTGGAAGTGGCCAACAACTGTTTTTTCCCACCTAAAGTGCCTAGTGATCGTACCAACTGGCTGTATTGCACACCGGAGGTGTGTCAACTAGCTGTTTTGCCCACTAAAGGTGTGCTAACAGGCTGTTTCGCACACTAAAGGTGTGCAACGAGCTATTTTTCTTACTAAAGGTGCCTAGGAACCGTGCAATAGGTTGTTTTGCCCACCGAAGGTGCCTACACCAATGGGCTACTTGGACCATCAAAGGTGCACCAACCGCCTGTTTTGCTTACCGAAGATGTGCCAACGAGCTATTTCTCCCACCGAAGGGGCCAACAGACCTTTTTCCCACCAAAGGTGCCTAGCAACCATGCCAAATAGTTGTTTTGTCACTAAATTTGTGTCAATGGTTTATTTTACCCATCTAGGGTACATAATAACTGTACCAACGTGATGTTTTTCCCTTATGAGATATGCAGATGGGCTATTTTCCCCAGTAAAAGTGCCTAGGGATCGTGCCAATGGGCTGTTTTACGCTTCGAAGGTATGCTAATGTGCTATTTTTGCTCCAAAATTGCCCATTGGACTATTTATCCCACCGAAGGTGCATAGCAATTGTGTCAATAGGCTCTTTTGTCCACCGAAGGTGCCAAAGGGTTGTTTTACCCACCGAATGTGTGCCAACGGGTGGTTTTCCCATTAAAGGTATGCCAACAACCTGTTTTTCCCATCGAAGGTGGCTAACGGACTATTTTTCCCACCACATGTGCTAGCGACAATGTGTTGTTTTTCTCACCAAAGGTGTGCCAACTTGCTATTTTTCCACGACTTTTTTCCCATCAAAGGTGTGCCAATGGGCTGTATTTCCCACCAAAGGTGCCCGATGGGTTGTTTTCTTTATCGAAGGAGCTTAATGACCGTGCCAATGGGCTATTTTTCCTACCAAAGCTGTGCCAACAGGCTGTTTTGCCTACCAAATTTTTTTCATCATGCTATTTTTCCTACGGAAGGTGCCTAGTGACCTGAACATCGGGCTGTTTTGCTAGCCAAAGTTGTGCCAATGGGCTATTTTCCCACGGAAGGTGCCTAGTAACCTGAACATTGGGTTGTTTTATTAGCCAAAGTTATGCCAACGGGCTGTTTTCCCACTAAAAGAGCCTAGCGACCATCCAAAAGGGTTGTTTTCCCACTAAAAGAGCCTAGTGACCCATCGAAAGTGTGCCATGGATTGTTTTACCTACCGAAGGTGTGCCAATAGGCTATTTTTCCTACAGAAGGTGGCCAACGGACTATTTTGCCACCAAAGGTGCCCAATGATCATCCCAAAGGGCTATTTTGCCCACCAAAGGTGCCCAACATGTTTTCCCACTGAAGGTCCCTAGAGGCTGTGCCAACGGATTGTTTTGCCTACCGAAGGTGTGCTAACAGACTGTTTTTCCCTACGAAGGTGCATAATGGGCTATCTTACCACCGAAGGTTCCTAGCAACTATGCCAAAGGGCTATTTTTCCCATCGATGGTGCCTAAAGACCATGTCAACGGGTTGTTTTGCACACAGAATGTGTGCCAACAAACTGTTTTACCTACTGAAGGTATGTAGAGGAGCCATTTTTGCCATCGACGTTGCCTAACAGAATTTTTTCCCACATGTTGTTTTCCCCTGAAGGTCTACCAACAGACTCTTTTGCCCATCGAAGATGCCCAACGAGCTGTATTTCCCACTGAAGGTGCCAAGCAAATGTGCTAACAGGCTGCTTTTACCATCGAAGGTACCCAAAGACTTGTTTTATCCACCAAAGGCGTACTAACAGGCTGTTTTTCCTACTGAAGGTGCCCAACAGGATGTTTTCCCACTGAAGGTGCCTAGTGACCCAGCCAAAAGGTTATTTTCTCCACCGAAGGTGTGCCAATGAGCTTTTTTTCCCACCAAATGTGCCTAGCGACCTTGCCAACGGGTTGTTTTGCTCAACAAATGTCAAGTAATAGACTTCTTAGCCCACCGGAGGTGCCTAGCGATCGTGCTAACGGGTCATTTTTCCCTCCGAAGGACTACCAACGAGTTGTGTTTCCCACCAAAGGTCTACCAATGGGATGTTTTGTCCACTGAAGGTTCCCAACAAGTTATTTTGCCCACCAAAGGTGCGCCAATGGGCTCCTTAGGCCATCGAAGGTGCACCAACTGGCTATTTTGCCTACCAAAGATGTGCCAACGGGCTATTTCTCCCACCGAAGGGGGCCAACAGACCTTTTTCCCACCAAAGGTGCCTAGTAACCATACCAACTGGTTGTTTGTCACTAAATTTGTGTCAATGGTTTATTTTGCCCATCTAAGGTACGTAGCAACTCTACCAACGTGATGTTTTTCCCCTATAAGATATGCGAATGGGCTATTTTCCCCAGTAAAAGTGCCTAGGGACCGTGCCAACGGGTTGTTTTACGCTTCAAAGGTATGCCAACGTGCTATTTTTCCCCCCAAAATTGCCCGTCGGACTATTTGTCCCACCGAAGGTGCCTAGCAATTGTGTCAATAGGCTCTTTTGTCCACCGAAGGTACCAAAGGGTTGTTTTACCCACTAAATGTGTGCCAATGGCTGGTTTTCCCATTAAAGGTGTGCCAACAACCTGCTTTTCCCATCAAAGGTGGCCAACGGACTATTTTTCCCACCACAGGTGCCTAGCGACAACGTGTTGTTTTTCTCACCAATGGTGTGCCAACTTGCTACTTTTTCCATGACTTTTTTCCCATCGAAGGTGTGCCAATGGGCTGTATTTCCTACCAAAGGTGCCCGATGGGTTGTTTTCCCTATTGAAGGAGCTTAATGACCATGCCAATGGGCTATCTTTCCTACCAAACCTGTGCCAATAGGCTGTTTTGCCTACCAAAGTTTTGTCATCGTGTTATTTTTCCTACGAAAGGTGCCTAGTGACCTGAACATCGAGCTGTTTTGCTAGTCAAAGTTGTGCCAATGGGCTATTTTACCACGGAAGGTGCCTAGTGACCTGAACATTGGGCTGTTTTACTAGCCAAAGTTGTGCCAAAGGGCTGTTTTCCCACTAAAAGAGCCTAACGATCCTACCAAAGGGCTGTTTTCCCACTAAAAGAGCCTAGAGACCATCGAAGGTGTGCCAACAGATTGTTTTACCTACCGAAGGTGTGCCAATAGGCTATTTTTTCCACTAAAGGTGCCCAATGACCGTCCCAAAGGGCTATTTTTCCCACCAAAGTTGCCCAACATGTTTTCCCACCGAAGGTCCCTAGAGGCCGTGCCAACGGGTTGTTTTGCCTACTGAAGGTGTGCCAACAGACTGTTTTTCCCTACGAAGGTGCCTAACGACTATGTCAACAAGTTGTTTCGCCCACAGAATGTGTGCCAACAAACTGTTTTACCTACTGAAGGTATGTAGAGGAGCCGTTTTTGCCATCGACGTTGCCTAACAGAATGTTTTTCCCACATGCTATTTTCTCCTAAAGGTCTACCAACGGGCTGCATTTCCCACTGAAGGTGCCAAGCGAACATGCCAACAGGCTGCTTTTACCGTCGAAGGTACCCAAGGACTTGTTTTGTCCACCAAAGGTGTGCTAACAGGCTGTTTTTCCTACTGAAGGTGCGAAACAGGATGTTTTCCCACTGAAGGTGCCTAGTGACCCAGCAAAAAGGTTATTTTCTCCACCGAAGGTGTGCTAATGTGCTTTTTTCCCCACCAAATGTGCCTAGCAACCCTGCCAACAGGTTGTTTTGCTCAATGAATGTCAGGTAATAGACTTCTTGGCCCACCAAAGGTGCCTAGCGATCGTACCAACGGGTCATTTTTCCCTCCGAAGGACTACTAACGAGTTGTCTTTCCTACCAAAGGTCTACCATTGGGATGTTTTGTCCACCGAAGGTGCCCAACGAGTTGTTTTGCCACCAAATGTGCGCCAATAGGTTGTTTTACCCACTAATGGTGCCTAGCGAACGTGCCAATGGGCTATTTTTGCCACCAAAGTTGCCAACGGGCTATTTTTCCCACTGAAGGTGCCTAGCGAATGTGTCAACATGTTGTTTTTCCCACTAAAGGTGTGCCAACGGGCTATTTTCCCTACCAAAGGTGCCTAACGATTGTGCCACTGGGCTGTTTTACGTACCGAAGGTGTGTCATCGAGTTAGGTTTCCCACCAAAAGTGCCTAATGGGCTGCTTTTCTCACTGAAGGTCCCTAGCAACCATGCCAAGGGGCTGTTTTCCTAACAAATGTGTGCCAACGGGCTGCTTTGCCTATCGAAGGTATGCCAACGGGTAGTTTTTCTTACCGAAGGTGTCCAATAGACTGTTTTTCCCACCAAAGGTGCCTAGCAACCCTGCCAACGTGCCGTTTTGCTCACTGAATGTCAGCCAATGGGTTGCTTTTCCCACCAAAGTTACCTAACGATCGTACCAACGAGTCATTTTTACCAACAAAGGTGCCCAAGAGGCTGTTTTGCCAACCCAAGGTGTGCCAAAGGGCTGTTTTTCCCACCGAAGGCACCTAGCGATGATACCAACGGGTTGTTTTCCCATCGATGGTGCCTAGGAACCCTATCGACTGGTTGTTTTACCTACCAAAGGTGTGCCAACTGGTTGTTTCTCCCGTAAAAGGTGCCTAGCGACCTTGCCAATTGGCCGTTTTGCCTACTGAAGGTGCCTACAAACCCTATCAATGAGCTATTTTCCCACTGAAGGTGCCTAGCGACTTGTCAATGGGCTATTTTTCCCATCGAATGTGCTTAGCGATTGTGCCAAGATGTAGTTATTCACACCAAAGGTGCCTAACGACCATGCCAATAGGTTGTTTTACCCACCAAAGGTGTGCCAATGAGCTATTTTACCTACTGAAGGTGAGCCAACGGGTTGTTTTTCCCACCGAATGTGCTCAATATGTCATTTTCCCCACCAAATGTGCACCAATGAGATGTTTTTCTGACCGAACCCAATAAGCTATTTTGTCCACCAAAGGTGTGCCAATGGCCTTTTTCCCCCTGATGGTGCCCAACGGGTTGTTTTCCCACCAAAGGTGTATAACGATCCTGCCGCTATTTTGCCCACTGAAGGTGCCTAGTGACCCTATGAAAGGGTTATTGTTCCCACCAAATGTGTGTTAACAGGCTATTTTGCACACTGAAGGTGCCCAATGGACTACTTTTCACACTGAAGGCGTCTAGTAACTGTGTCAATGGGCTATTTTGCCCACCGAAGGTATGCAAGTAGACTTTTATCCCACCAAAGGCTCTTGAAGATCATGTCAACGGGCTGTTTTGCAAACCAAAGATGTACCAATAAGCTGGTTTGTCATATCTAAAGTTCCCAACGGGCTATTTTGCTCACCGAACGTGCCTAACAACCCTGCTAAAAGGCTATTTTTCCCGAAGGTGTCTACCAACTATGTCAATGGGTTATTTTGCCCACCGAACATGTGAATATACTGTTTTGCCCACTAATGGTGTGCCAGCGAGCTGTTTTTTCCACTTAAGGTGCCTAGAAACCCTATTAACGAATTGGTTTACTACTGAAGGTGCCTAACAAATGTGTCAACAAACTCTTTTTTCCCACCAAAGGTGCCCAATAAGCTATTTTGTCCACTAAAGTTGTGCAAACGTGCTGTTTTTCCCATTGAATATGCCCAATAGGCTGTTTTCCCACCAAAGGTGCCTAACGATCCTACCAATGTGTTGTTTTTCCTACCAAAGGTGTGCCAACAGGTTGTTTTCCCACCAAAGATGCCTAGCGACCCTGACAACTAGCTCCTTTTCCAATCAAAGGTGCGCCAATGGGTTGTTTTCCTATCAAAGTGGCCAACGGATTGTTTTTTCCACCTAAGATGACTAGCGATCCTACCAACTAGCTGTATTGCATACTGGAGGTGTGCCAATGGGCTGATTTGCCCACTGAAGATGTTCCAACAAGCTGTTTTGTGCACTGAAGGTGTGCAACAGGCTATTTTTCCCACAGAAGGTGCCTAGTGACTGTTCGAATGAGTTATTTTTCCCATCGAAAGTGGCTAGCAACTGTGCAACAGGTTGTTTTGTTAGATCACCTATGGCTCGGGTATTCATAATGTACAGCGGAATGGACCATACTACACGACAAAAGTATAACCGAAACTACACAACATGTATGGATTTACCTCTTGACGCAGATTGGTATTTGTTTTCAGATTTGTAGACGCTGCAATACGCGAACGTCCTCTATTGGTATCCACACGAGGATGAATGATCTGGGCAGTGGCTAATATATGCTAGCATGTTTTAAAACACTTTAGAACGCCACATAATTTTTCTCTCGGATGAAGAACGAACGGCTAGGTCTAGGTGGCTAGGGTTTTCGTATCTTCTCTAATGAGACATATGTTCTCTATTTATAGAGAAATCCTAATCCATATTCCTATTAGGAATAAGAATATCATAATCCTAAACCCATTAGGATTATGGAAGCCCAACAAGTTTCGACCTATATTATATCTTATATAATAAAAGCTCGACAACTTAATTCAATCTAACCCAATAAATATATCCACATATATTTATTCAGTGCCTAATAAATTAGGCCCAAGAGAATAAGCCCAGATCATATCACTCTCTATGTGCGACCTTGTAGGCTCATTTGATGTTGGCATTGGGCTTGATCATACTTCAAGGCCCATAAGTCATAAGCAGCCTCTAGCAAGACATTATGACTACCCAAATCAAATGAGCATCGATAATCCGATTTAACCTGTAACCATGGTTATAAACTCAATCCCTTTGTGACACGATATCAAGATTATTTACAAGTCATAGTACATGTCAACCTTTGATTAATCATAGTTTCTTGATTCCCAAGTTGACTGACTATATCAAATGACATTGATGACTCCTCATCAATTCATTTGAGCACGACCATGCATTTCTTCAGTCATACTTGTCAAGAGGCCCAAATGATATCTCTCTCATTTAAGAGAGGTACAAATCCCATCTACGTCATTCACATCCCTCCGTATGATTCATTTAATGTCCAACATAAGACTACTTGTTATCTAGTTAAAGATAACTTAGTCTAATGTCAAAACACCGAATTCCTTATATAGGGAACCATGATGACTTCAGGTTAGAGGACTAAAGTCAAACCATATTGAGAATCACTAATGACACGAAACCATGTAGTGTTCTTTCTGTGGGTCGGTCCAATATGTGTTCTCTAACATATATCTATGTTTCTAATTTGATAACTCATATCCATGATCAGTAAAATGTGATCATCAGTCAGAACACATACTACCCTTAATTCATTATCATTCCACCAATAACGATCGACCATGGACAGTTTAGAATAGTATTATAATACTTATGGTTTTACTATCAAGTCACATACATGATGACATAAGCCTAATACTATTTATGGAATGTAAATCACATTATATAAACAATATATATGCATATTTTAAAAAATACCTCATAATATATTATTAATAAGTCAGAATGTTAGTACTAAAGTCACATATGACTATTGTCCTAGGGCACACTACGAACATGTTTCCCCTACCGAAGATGCCTAGCGACCCTGCCAATGGGCTCCTTAGCCCATCAAAGGTGCACAACTGGCTATTTTTCCTACCAAAGGTATGCCAACATGCTATTTTTCCCACCGAAGGGGGCCAATAGATCGTTTTTCCCACTAAAGGTGCCTAGTGACTGTGCCAACTGGTTGTTTTGCTAATCAAATTTGTGCCAACAGTCTATTTTGCCCACTGAAGGTGCCTAGAAACTATGCCAATGTGATGTTTTTCCCACATAAGATGTGCCAAATGGTCGTTTTTCCCATAAAGTGCTTAGGGACTGTGGCAATGGCTTGTTTTACCCTTTGAAGGTGTGTCAATGTGTTTTTTTCCCTCCAAAATTGCCCATCGGACTGTTTGTCCCATCGAAGGTGCCTAGGAATTGTGTCATCGGGCTCTTTTGCCCACTGAAGGTGCCAAGGGGTTGTTTTACCCACCGAATGTGTGCAACGAGTTGGGTTGTTTTTCCCACCAAAGGTGTGCCAACAACCTATTTTTCCCATCGAAGGTGGCCAACAAACTGTTTTTCCCACCAAAGGTGCATAGTGATTGTGCTAGCAGGCTGTTTTGCTCACCGAATGTGTGCCAAAAAACTATTTTGCCTTTCAAAAATGCCTAGCAACTGAGCCAACATGTTGTTTTTCCCACCAAAGGTGTGTCAACTTGCTGTTTTCTCCACCAGTTGTTTTTCCCTCCGAAGGTGCCCGATAGATTGTTTTCCTTATCAAATGTGCCCAACGGGCTATTTTCCCACTGAAGGTGCCTAGCCAGCCAAGGTTGTGCCAACAAGCTGTTTTCCCATTGAAAGTGCCTAACGACCCTACCAAAGTATTGTTTTGCCCATCGAAGGTGTGCCAACTGGTTGTTTTACTTACTGAAGGCATGCTAATGGGCTATTTTTCCTACCAAGGGTGGCCAATGGACTGTTTTCCTACCAAAGGTTCCTATCGACCATCCCAACGGGCTGTTTTGCTCACCAATTGTGGTCCAACGGGCTATTTTGCCCACCAAAGGTGCCCAATGTGTTGTTTTCCCATGGAAGGTGCCTAGCAATTATGGTCCAACAGGCTGTTTTGCCCACCAAAGGTATGCCAACGGGCTGTTTTGCCTACCGAAGGTGTGCAAATAGGCTGTTTTTTCCTTTGAAGGTGCCCAACGGGCTATCTTACCACGAAAGGTTCCTAGCGATCGTGCCAAAGTGCTATTTTTCCCATCGAAGGTGCCTAATGACCATGTCAACGGGCTATTTTGCCCACAGAATGTATGCCAACAGGTTGTTTTGCCTACTAAAGGTGTGTAGAGGAGCCATTTTTGCCACCGATGGTGCCTAACGAAATGTTTTTCCTACATAAGGTGCCTAGCGACCGTGCCAACGAGCTATTTTTCCGACCATACCTAGCAAAGGTGCCAACATGCTGTTTTCCCCCTAAAGGTCTACCAACTGGCTATTTTGCCCACCAAAGGTGCCCAACGGGCTATATTGCCCACTGAACGTGCTAAGCGAACGTGCCAACAGGCTGTTTTTACGATCGAAGGTGCCCAACGACTTGTTTTGTCCACCAAAGGCGTGCCAACAGGCTGTTTTTCCTAATGAAGGTGCCTAATGGGATGTTTTCCCATTGAAGGTGCCTAGTGACCTAGCCAATAGGCTATTTTGTCCATCGAAAGTGTGCCAACGGGTTGTTTCTCCCACCAAATGTGCCTAGCAACCCTACGAATGAGCTGTTTTGCTTAACGAATGTTAGGCAATAGGCTTTTTGGCCCACCAAAGGTGCCTAGCGATCGTGCCAGCATCTCATTTTTCCCTCTGAAGGATTACCAACTAGTTGTGTTTCCCACCAAAGGTCTACTAATAGGATGTTTTGTCCACCAAAGGTTCCCAACGAGTTGTTTTGCCCACCGAAGGTGCACCAATGAGCTATTTTTCCCAATGATGGTGCTTAGCGAACGTGTTGACAGGCTATTTTTGCCACTGAAGGAGCCTAGCGAAGGTGTCAACATGTTGTTTTTCCCACCGAAGGTGTGTCAACGGGCTATTTTCCTACCAAAGGTGCCTAACAACTGTGCCAATGGGTTGTTTCCCCCACCAAATGTGCACCAACGGGTTGTGTTTCTCACCGAAAGTGCCCAACGGGCTATTGTTCCCACCAAAGGTGCCTACCGACCATGCCAAAGAGCTGTTTTTCCATCAAAGGTGTGCCAACGGGTCCGTTTTACCCCCAAAGGTGCCCAACTAGCTATGGTCCTCACTGAAGGTGCCTAATGATCATGCCAATGGGTTGACGAGCTGTTTTTCCCACTGAAGGTGCTTAGCGACCCTACTAACGGGCTCTTTTGCCCACTAAATGTAACATCCCTCACCAATTGGAAGGGCAAAATAGTAATTGGGTTAGAAGTGTTTAAAATTGTATTGCTATGGTCATGCATTCATATATGCACATGAATAGGGAATTTTGCACATGTAAATGATTGTACATGCATTCATGACATTTCCTGGTATAATTGTGAATGAATGTGAATTATGAAAAATATACCTTGTGTGAATGAAAAATTGTGTTGGAGAGGGTTATTGTGGTTTTCTGATTTTTAGAGAATTTTAGAAATTTTTTGGGAATTTTTCGGGGTCGTTTCTG